>JAOTRA010000024.1:3487355-3502705 GCA_026260255.1 Pseudolaguvia tuberculata | reverse complement strand
CTCTCACCTTCCAAAACCCTGTTAAACAATTCAGTCAGAAACTCCACTGCCATCTCTCCTAAACATCTCCACGCTTCAATTGGAATGTCATCCGGTCCAACCGCCTTTCCACTCTTCATCCTCTTAATAGCTGCTCTCACTTCTGCATTATTAATCCTACCCACTTCCTCCTTCACCATCTCCACATCATCCAACCTCTTTCTCTCTTTCTCATTCTCCTCATTCATCAGCTGCTCACCTTCTCAACACACTCTCCTCACTAGCCAAAAAATTTCTATCTGTATCCTTTATTGCTCTAACTTGCAGTACATCCTTCCCATCTCTGTCTCTCTCTACCCCTCGCATATACTTTCACTCCTATGGGCAATTTAGAATCACCAACCACCATAATGTACATGTTTTGGACTGTGGGAAGAAACTGTAGTACCCGGAGAAAACCCACACAAGTGCAGGGAGAACATGCAGAAAGAAAGATTTTCATGCTCAAAATTTTGCCATTTGTGCCCTGACCATAAATATTTCATTGAATATCTTCTTTTTTTTTAAGCTGGCGCTTAAGTGTCCCAGTATGTGCATAAATAAAGCTGACCGGACAGACAAAGTTTACCTTTGGATATCATTTGCATAATCCATTAACCTTATGTGCAGAACATTTCATACAAATTTATCCTGTACAATGTAGGGTTTATAATTTCCTGTAGACAGAAATGCCTCAGGCTGCAACAGTACTCACAGCTTTTTAGTACTAAAATTTTATTCACTGTTTACATCACAACCCAGTCTACTTAAATCTATAAACTTACTTGATTGTAAGTTTTTTTTCTTATTCCAACATTCAGTTCAATATTCTATTATGGATATCACTGATCGGGTGTATTACTGCCTTTAATAATTTCTTGCCATCATTTACAACGTCAATGATTAACGAATAAAATAAACTGACCCCCAAGCTACAATCTTTTAATTCTAACCAGCGTATAATCCATTGTGTGTTACAAAGAACCGGTTTAGTTTATTCAGTATTCTTACAATACGACCTTGATCAAAGTCACCTCTGCAATTCTAGTGAAAAAGTCATTATCTATAGTAATCTTTATTTAAAAATGTAATTACACTATTCACACAATGATTCATTGTTGACTTTTCAATTGGTCTAAACTTCCCACAAATGTGGCTATGTATAGACAGCGATCAACCAGATATTACAGATCCTAGAACCTGTTCTGAAGGAATGAGGCTAAACGGGCCTTCACACAGCCCCAGGGTCGCATGTGGGATTCTTAGCTCGGGTTACAGTTTGTGTAGAGTATCTGTGCCTATTCATAGGTTTCCTCCAGGTTTTCCAGTTTCTTTGCACCTCCCAGAAAACATGTCAGTAGGTGGATTAGCTAGGATAAGTAGCACTTTAGTCTGAATGTATGCATGGCTAGACGACCGATTCTCACCTCATACTCGCTGCTACTAGGAATGTTTTCCATGTCCGTCATGCTGAAAGCGAGTAAGTGAATGATCGTTTCGGCAGATGATTATATGTTCTTATTTGTTAGGTTTCAAGTTTGGTTTAGTTTCCCAATCTTAAGATCAATGACTTAACCGATGACACAACAAAGGGTTGGTCAGGACTTTTGTTAATGCTCTTGTTATTGATTTGTTTTATGCTGTTTAAAAAGGAATAAATCTGATCTTTCACACAGATGAATTTGAATGAATTTTCTGTATCTATTGAAATAAAGATGGGGGGGGGGGGAATGGCAGAGACGTGAATGAATGCACCTGCTTGTAATTCTACACCTTAATTCCAACTCTACCCCTCCCCTTACCTGTGTGTGACTGTTGGATTTTATGGCATTATTTCCATGTTGTCCCTCCCAGTTAGTATGAAAGAAAAGGCAAAGGAGGGTGTGTGGGAAAGAGTACAGGAACTCTAGTGATTGTTGCTCGGACAGAGAAGAACAGCGTGAGCCAGATGACCGGTTCTCTCTTTGAGGACGCTTCAGTGTTTTGATTGTTAAAAATGAAATGCCGATAGCCTGTAGTGGAAAAGTGCTGTGAAGGAAGCGTGAAATGAAGTCGGTTAGAGAGGAAAGGAAAACCGGTGAGTAGTTATTTTTTTTTCAGAGAGTAAAGTTCGTTGGTCTCAATTACATATGAAAGGAGGCTGAAAGATGTGAATGAATGATTATGCATGTAACAAGTACAGGGTGAGTGGGGGTGGAGTTGGGTGGTTACTGACTGTACTGAGACATACAAACGGTTACGATCTTTGGACCTGTTTATCTAGGTACCAGACACATGGAAAGCAAATACAGTTTCTACTCGAAACTCTTTACATTCACTCACTGTTGGAATAATGACCGGAGATTCAAAATCGCTCCCACGTTCACATGTTTCAAAACGTTCTTGGCTGTGGATCTAATTCTTGAATGTAAAGTGTAATTTCGATTGATTTGCAGTCTAAGCTCTTAAGATTCACAGCTTTGTGATCGCTTTCGGTACACCATGCGATAATCTGTCTCAGTCTTAAAGCTCTGTTACTTCCTCCGTCTTTCATCTCCTCCTCAAATCACCCAGGGATTTTGATCTCTAGAGGCTTCAAGCTCATTCATCTGTTTTAGTTCTTCTTTTTTTTTACCCAGTAAAATTAAGTGGCCTCGCAGAAGAGACGTTCCTAGTTGGTCTGGAATGTTTTGTCAATAAATATAGCCAAGAACTGCCTGCTTTCACCAAAAGAGGCAATTTGACTGACATGGCAGATGGCCAACCTCTGATCTTTTCCCATACCTTGTTAACAAACATGTACAAGATTAGCCTGAAACAAATTGGACTTTAAAAAGCAGAATTCTTTAGAAGTTATTTTAGTTATTCTTTATAATAGCATACATAAGTGTGCGTATACTATATGGACAAAAGTAGAAGAGCCCAGATTTAAATAAAATTTTTTTGAACATCAGATTTTATATATTGACTCTTATAGCTTCTTGTAACTGGAAATGGCTCCCTGACAAATATAATGCTTCCCAATGGATAGTGGAGCTGGAGTGTGGAGATTTTCTTTTACAAACACCTTGTTATTGGTCAATTCAGGCAGCATTTATCAGTAAATTGTCCAGTGACGTTAAGGTCAAGGGCGGCGCGGAATCGTAGTAGATGGCATGGTCGCCTCACAACAAGAAGGTCCCAGGTTCGATTCCCCAGCGTTTGCATGTTCTCTCTGCGTTTGCGTGGGTTTCCTCTGGGTACTCCGGTTTCCTCCCACAGTCCAAAAACATGCAGATTAGGTCGATTTGTGCCCATAAGAGTGAATGTGTGTGTGAATGGTTGTTTCTCTATGTGGGTGTACCCCTGCCTCTCGCCCTATGTGAACAGGGATAGGCAGAGCCCCGTGACCCTGAATTAGGGACTAATCGGGCAAGAAGCTGAATGAATGAATGTTAAGGTCAGGGCTCTGTACAGAACACTAAGTTCCTCATGTCATCATGGAATACTACATCATATAAAGACATTCACCAACATTATGGAATGCAGTTTGAATGATTCACTTATTCATTATTAGCTTTGGCTGAAGTATAGGTTTGCTGAGCCCTTACATTTGCAAGCCTTTAATATTCTGGCCATTGTGTATAATACTTACAGTTTTGCAGAGTGACTTACATTTGGTCTCTTTTTTACAACTGAACAATTGTGGGATTCGAACCCTGGTCTTTCTGGTATTAGTCCAACACCTTAACCCCTAGGCTACCACTTCCCCTTATAAGGACATCAGATGCTAGGCAAAACAGGGTATCCATGAATCAGACTGCCTTATTTATTTAAAGTCGTAGAAAGGAAATAAATTTAAGAATTTACAACCCACACTTTGCTGATACCAAACTTATCTGAATAAATGTTATTTTGGTGTAGATAAGCTGCTTTGATATACCATAAAAAGATCTGATACAGCCATTAAATTTGATTCCATTGTAAAGTGAATTCTAAAATTGAATCTATTCAGTATAAAAAGCCTACCAATGGAAAAAAGTGCTCTCCACCAGAGCACTAATATGATGTTAGGTGTAGTCATGCAATAAACCAGCCCCAGCAATAATCAGTTGTCCTTTTACGCTGTATTGTGTGCAGCATTGAATACCCAAAGCGTGTTCCCTTTTTTATTACATGCAGCATTTAGGAAAATAAAAAATGTCTGCTATGAAGAATAAAAAATGAACAAAAGCGTTCAAGATGCATATTGACTGTATCCTCCAGGGGAACCGGCAGTGATGCCTGATGTACAGCTTTCACAGGGGCAGCATCTGCCCTTGGAGTTGTTGTGTTGTGTTATCTAAAAATACAATAGTTTTCTCAGTTTTTACATCTCTTCAGCTGACCAGCCTTGTTCAGGTGACCAGCAGTTTCAACTTAATGGTGCTGGGTATTGAACCCACAATCCCCCAATCAGCACACCAACACTATTGATCTGCCAATTTTGTCAAGTTCAATGTGCAGGATAATGATACAGAGCCATGATGCAGTGCTCATAAGGACAGAACGGTTCAATCGTTGCTCAAAAAATCGTTGTCCTGACCCCCCCCCCTTTTCCCAAGCAACATCTAAAACCGTAAACAATTAATCCACCACTGTCATTTTAACAAGAATAGTAATCTCCTTACTATTAATATGACGTAATTTTTTTCATGTTGCTTATTTCTATTTTTTTTTTTTTATAAGAGTCCTTGCCCTCTTAAAAACTAAACCACTTGACAGCAAGTCATCTAAGCAACAAGAGGAACTTGTACCAAAAAACTACAAGTCAAATAAATGAAAAAAAACCCCATTAAAACATTCTTTCAATAATTATAATTGAGGTCTGATGTAAAAATGACCTTGTACATCCTTGTTGCTTTCTGTTAGACATACTGCGGGATTTGCCAGTCTATAACTCCAGTCAAATACAGTAGCTGGAACTATGGGGGGAAAAATGACACATTTATAAACCTATGATGTTCATCCAGCATTGTTGTGGGAGAGGTGATTTTAAAGCATTAATCACCTTCTAACTAATCCAATGTGAAAATCGTCAATCGAACCATTTTTTTTTTTTTAGCATTAAGCAGTTGCATTAAGCATAATGGTGTTTACAGTAATTCAGATATTTTGTGCACCTCATTCTTTTGTACAAAAAGCAAGTCGAGGTCCATTTATCCATTTCGAGTTGGATGGTTCCTGTGCATCTCTAAAACTAAGTTGTAAAGCCACCGATACACCCAGAAATAAATTAACCCTTTGTTTACATACATCCAGCAACCCTTTCTCTTGGGTTTTTAAATAAGTCCATATTACTATTCCACCATTGTACCGTACACATCAGCTACGTTAATTAAATACTGTAGTAATTTTTTATTGTCTTGCTAGAGCTTATTGTGCGGGAATTGATTACGAGTGATCACCCAAGTTCAGTAATTAAAAGCGTATTAATTCACTCTAGTTCATATAAATGATAAAATGTTACATAAGCAATAAAAATTATAATAACCTATTAGCATCATTTAAATGGATTAAATGCATTACAAATGGTATCACAGGCCAACCCGCACTAGGAAAAAGCATTAACACTATATAGGAATGTAAAATGTCGTTGTAACTCAATGCTCTGCAATAACTCAATGCTAACAGTGAGGCTGGTTGCTTTCTCATTCTTTTTGTCTAGTTTATAACCAAAGCTTTCTACATGGTCATTACAGATATTCAATATTTAGAGGTTCATAAAGTCCCCAAAAGCAACTCTTGTGTAATTGTATAGTATTGTATAACTTTTTATCACTTTCATTGTGGAACAATGAAATTGTACGTTTGGCCACTTCCAAAGGAAATGATCCGATTATAATTTTGATGGAAGAGTTATGTTAATCTTGCAGGACAAAAGAACAAGAATAGCAACCGTAACCCCGGATTCGAGAATAAGCGGGTAAGAAGATGAATGAATGAATGAATGAATGAATGAATGAATGAATGAATAAATATTTGACCCTTTCACAAAATAATACTTGGTACTCGGTATCCCCACAAGAAGCAAAACTTCTTGTGGGGATGGTGGTTTGTCGAGGAAATTTTGTCTAAAATTAAATTAACCATGGTTGTGCCAGCTTTTGTTTGCACACGTGTATCAATAATTTAAAAAAGTGAACACCAGACCAAGTGTATACGCATACAGACCCCCCTGCACCCCAGAGAACACCCGTAGACCATTTGTGCAATTGGCTTGATATTCATTTCTGCTGTTAATTTTTAGCCATTTGTTTGATTACTTTCACGCTCTTCCACTTTGACCGTGATTAGTTGTAGCCTGAAATTGGCAGTATTAACACAACAATCAAACTAATAATAGCAGTGAGTATTAGCCAATTAGGGGAAGAATATCACAAGTTTTTACAGATGGGATGGTCTGCATAAATGCTGCACAGAACATATATCACTGAATAAAGGAATTCATTTTGTTTATAACATGTGAAATTAAAGTTAAATTTGACACACAGTTAACCAAAGTTGAGATAAAGTGAGTAAAGGTTGTTAAAACTACTTTTAACACACTTTTAACACAACGACAGTGTTGAATGCATGATTGCAAAAGTCATTCCAGCATGGTTGGTGACGTATTCCAGCCCGGAGTCATGTTTTATGTTAGTCACAAAATTGTCTACGTAATGTGACCAGGATGGTTTAGTGTTTGACCTTTAGTAACACTTTTCCTCCAAGTTGTAGTGTAGTAATTCTTATTAGCTGCAAGAGTTCACTGGTTGGGTCTCTAGGTCAATTATTAGAGGGTTCGAGTGTTCAGGCTCTTGCACTCCCCAGCTGCCACCGCAGGGCCCTAGAGCAGAGTCCTTAGCCCTGCTTAGCAGCACTGTGTGCTTGTCTATACTGCACTAAATCCCAGACCGAGATAAAACAACCAGCTGGCTGTAAATAAAATATTAATGTTTGATTAAATTAATTCACTGAGTTATTCTCATGATTAGTTCATTTTTCTTTTAATTGACAGTAACACTATACCGCTAGTCTATCTACTCTAATCCCATGTCAAATAAAGAAAGTCATAATGTTTTCAGTTTGCAGTTCTCCAGCGTGGATCCTTTACTATTCATCTCGGAGGATGGTAAAACTGAATGCTAGCGGCGTAGGGATGGCGAGAGAATAGTTGGCAGAGTTCTTCAGTCTCCAGTGATGAAGCATTACAAGCAATCTGTTGTCTGGTAGGTCATATAAACAAAGCCAAGCAGTTAGCGCTCTCCTCCAGACTCACCAATCTGTTCAGTAATGACGTGTGGGTGGCAATCAAAAAGATGTCGCCTGAGCCTGAAGATTCAGTTTGGGGTTTTTTGGAATTGCTATCACAAGAGATACTTTACACTTTTTTTTGGAGACTTGTGTAGTGATGAAAGGCTGGCTGTTGTCTAGTGTAGGTTCAAAATAAAACTGGCCTATTTACCTCCTGGTACATGCTGTTTCTTTTATTAATGAAGATGCAAAGATACACTTTTTTCGTTCCTGTTTTCTTTCTTAAATGCATAGCTATAATATGGTAAACTTAGTCTGTGTCCCCAATCGTGTTTTACACTCTGTATTTACATTAATGCTAATGTAATATTACTGCTGAAATTATTATAGTAGGGCTGAAATTATTAGATGATATTAGCATCAAGGACAACAATAAAGAATGGTATCTATAAAAATTGTCAGGGCCTGTAATAATGTCAGGGCCTGTAATAGCATGCTTTTTGTCACATATACTTTTTTACAGTATTTGAGTCAGAGTGCAGAGTCAGCTATGGTGCAATGTCCCTGAAGCAGGAATTGTTAAGGACCTTGCTCAAGAACCCTTCCTTCCCTTCCAACAGTGGTGAATATTTCGGTGGTGGGGGTTGTATCCAGGTCTTTGTGTTTTCTGATACAGTGTCAGTGCCTGGTAGAAACGCCTGTTTTCCTTATGTAAGCAAAGCAGAGAGCATTGAGTGCATGAAGTGTCCAACATTCCACATTCGTTTTTTGTTTTTGTTTTTTATCCCGGGTGAATAAAAGTGCACTTGATGGGCACTTCTTGTTGTTGGAATTTTCATTAGATGAAGAGGTGCCGTTGAAATGAGGACAAACTTTCTCCTAAATCTTAATCTGCCTTTACTGAGACAGTAAACTTTAATCTTGTGTCATAATAATGCTGCTTGGAGGCTGTACACATGGGAAGTTAACACTATTTCCTATTCGATAACCTTATTGACCTTTGGTGGTGTGTATTTATTGGAGTAAAGCACCATCTCCTTCTATAAACACGATCAGAGCCGTTCCATGCTCTGCTTTTCAGCTTGTGTAAGAAGTGATCCTCAAATTACCCATGACCCATTAAAGGCTTGTAGCTGAAGGGATTGTTTATGGAGTGTGTATAGAACAGTGAGAGAGAGAGAGAGACACATACATACAGAAAGAGAGAGAGAGAGATCAATAGTGAAATAGTTTTCTCCTGAGTTAAATTACTGAGATATCACCAGAGCAACGAGCACTTCTCTAAACACCAGAGGGCGTATACGCGAGCACACACACACACACACTGGACACATGTCCAGGATAAGAGAGTCGTGTTTTAGCAGCTTGACTGTGCTGTGAAGCTGATCAGATTTATGCTACTTGTTCATTTTGTCTTTGTCAGTGTTGAGCTGTCAAGGTCTCATAATAACAATTCCCCCGTCGCTCCAGCTTTCAGGAAAGGTTTGTAGCATCATGAATCAGCTCAGCTAGCCAGCGCAGTAAACCACATTCAGGCCGATTTGTCATGGCGACACCGACAGTCAGGATCCAAGGTGATGCAGTTTTTTCAGCCTTTTTCACATGTCACATATTTTAAGCTTGTGGAGCGTTTGCTGACCTTCTTAGTTTAAGTCCTTGGATTGTGCATGTTAACAACAGAAGAAACTTTCTTTTCGGTATGCTAATATACTGTGTGACGCGGTGTGACATGCCACTGCTATTGGTAAACAGGTCTGTTTGCACTTTCAGAGGAAACGGAATGAGTTGGTGGAGAACAGAGAATAAAACCAAGCCAACTTGTACCTGAAGATTCATACTGCACTTTTGGCTCCTTAGTCAAACCTTAGAAGTTTTTGGCTTTATAGGTTTTATTTATAAATAGAGCTTCTTCTTTTTAAATAAAAAAAATCTTACATATCTTTTTATTAGAACATTATATTAGGGAAAAATATTCCACTAATTTGTAATAATGCATCAAATTTTGGGGGGCTCGAAGTAAAAATTGCTGCTGACATCAGTCTCAGTGTTTTAGCGCCTCAATAAAATTGTTCATTAGTACATTCAACTTCTAACCTGCTTATCCCTGCTAGAGCCTATCCCAGCACGTATAGCAAGAAAGACAAGAGTACACCCTGGACAGGTCACCAGTCCATTGCAGGGTCACACAGACAAACAAGCGCACACACACACAGACACACATTCACTCCTATGGGCAATTTAGAATTACCAATCAACCGAATGTACATGTTTCTGGAATGTGAGAGGAAACCCGAGTACCCGAAGAGAACCTGCACAGAAAGAGCCCTTGCCCGGGAAACGAACCGAGGACTTTCTTGATGTGAGACGAACATGTACACTTGTACATTTGACCATGTTCTCTTTGTAATACTTTATAACTAGTTATTACAAAAATTTTCCCATCAACCAGTGCTTCAAATGCTTTATAGTGTCATCTACACTATAATGCCTCTAATTATCACACTTATATAGGCATATTGGACAGCCTGTTTAAACCCTTGTGTATTCTGGACTTTCTCCAGAACAGCCTCTTTTATTAGGACTGTGTTAGTGTCAGCCTCCGACTTCACACCCACGGACTTCTGACTGAACGTTTGATGCGTACGACACACTTACACACTTGGCTTGGACACTGTAGGAGTTCCAGAGTCGTCCTCTGATTAGTTGAAGTGCACAGGACTTCCCGTGAAATGTGTGATAGTGTTTTACAGCTCGCCTGGAAACAACCTAAATCCGTGTGATAGAAGAAATAAGCTGTCGGCCAAGAGTATTGATCAATGGATTCAATGCTGGATTCCTGAAAGTACGTGGGGTTCAGGGTATAAATTGTTGAAAAGATCAAGTGTTTTGCTTCAGGCACTTTATGCCGCCTCTAAACATTTAAACATCTAAACTGCCTCTTTAGCTGTCAGTCATGCACCCTCTTGGTGGCCAGTCTGAAAGTATACGTAGATACATGAGACTAGGATTTCGTACGAACAGCGCAACACCCTCTTTTTAACCACTAGAGGGAACCTACCTCTGAAAAAGACTATCGGGGCAACTACCAGGTTTACACTTGGGGTTTATCTTAAGCTTTTGTCAGTCTGCCTTCATACTAAACGTTCTTATTCTGTGTATTCTGCTTTAAGGTCTGGACGATCTGTGTGTTAATCCGTGCTCTTCCACATGAATCAGTCTTGTGATGTTCTTGACTGTGCAGTCACAGACTGCCTCGCAATCACCGTTACAATTCATTCCATAGGTTTTCTGTAGGGTCGAGTTTGGTTACGATTGAGGAGTTGAGAGAACACTTGACACTAAATTCAAGCTCAACACCATCTTTGTCTCTGGACCTTTACTGTGTACACAGGAGTCCTGGCATGCCGGAACAGGTTCCTAGGGAAGAATGTTTTGCTCTATTCAGTATACAAAGACGTTTTATACGATTGTTGTGTTTTCAACTTTGTGGGCAGAACCACATGTGAGTGTAACTAATCACACCCATGAACTGACTAAACTTCTAAAGGAAGTACTACACAGATTTGGAATCTCAGGATTGAGTTCTTGGTTCTTGGATTCATCTGCAAGATTTCCTGGGATTATTTTTCCTAAATGGACTGGGATTTTCCCAGTTATTGTGAAATTCGGAGTATAAAAAAAGTTTCTAGTTACTGCCAAACTGTTGTTGTTTGCTTTATTTGTCAGTCAGACCTCCCTTGAATGGCCCTTGGCTAATAAAAACTTCTTTAAAAGTCAGACATTCTTCACTTAGACTAAAGGTCTTACAAGAATAGTTGTCTACGAATCTTAGCCTACAGCGTGGTCTTACTAAAATGACTGTATGATATTATTAGTCCGTAGCAATAAAGAATAAGGAATGGTGGAATTAATTAATCATAAGCTCTTTATGTAGGGGAGTAACTGGAAGTCTTTCCCAAGAGAAAAGAAGCAAGTGTGCAAACTTTTTTCAACATAATTGGAAGAATACAATGATCTCATAGTAATGCCGGGTGGTATGACCACAATTTATCGTACACTATACAAGTATACCAATTTCATGGTATATAAAAAAATCAAATGGTTAAGATTGTTGATTGGGAGACAGCCAAGCAAGACATGGGCTCAAGTCCGCCACTGTTGTGTCCTTGTGCAAGACCCTTAACACTTCCTGCTCCAGGGGCCCCTGCGCTCTAACCCCTAACATACTAAGAAGGGATATCCAAATAAAAACATTACAAAATAAAATTGGAATTGGAAGAAAGAAAGAAAGAAAAAGGCAGAGATTACAAACTGTGCTGCTGTGCCCCTGCCCTCTGTCCCGTGCCCCTTGCCTTTAGGGCTCAGATTACACTTTTCACTGTTATCTGTAGGAAATTACAATTATGTTAGCTCTATTGAAGTACTTGGTTTCTGATGACGACAACAAAAACATGCCCTTTCCTTGATTGCAGCACTAAAGCGTCTGCTTGGAGAAGAAGCAGAAACGGTCCATGATGTAAAGCAGCTACCCCCCCCCCCCCCGTACTGCACTGCAACAGTAATTGATCCTCACGTCGAACTAAAATGACTTAAAGGTAAAGAAATAGCAACCCCCTTTGGGAATGATCCAGGCAGAGCTAAAAATGATGAGAGCATCTTCTGAAGGATACTCGATGGGAAGGGCAAAGCAAAGAATGAAGCGCCAGTATGAGAAAATATTGCTTTCAGTCAAATATTTGGTTTCATGCTCAATAAATTGCCTGCTAATGTATGTCTAGTCAATCTCGGAAAACAAGAAGCTCTGTCCTGGTCCAACAGCTGTGAAAACCAGAGTTCTGAGCTCATTATCCTATAAAGAAAGGGCACTTTTTACACAGCCCTGTGTGAGCAAAAACCGGTGTCAAAATGCATTAAGCGCTACTTTCAAAACGCCGTCAAGTTTGAAATTTTACAACCATTTTTATGGCATAAATATTTAAATCGCCATAAAACGTCGTGTCCTGGATCAAGGGCATGCTGTAAAAATGCGCCCTTTCGGTAATTTCGCGCAGATGCAGGGTTGCATGAATGCTACACAACTACAAAGTATAAAACGTACACCGTCCTGTATTGCTTTAAATATCGGACACTCCATTTAATTCTTAGATAGGCTACGGGACAATTGCATCATTTGAGCACGGGGCGGCAATCCGTTGTTTAAGCGATAACACTGTTATTATGGTAAACTAAAATTCCCTTGGAGCAATAATATTACTATTATGTGTTGATATTTAATGTTTTAATGTTCAAACCCGGCTTCATGGCCCGGCTGCCAAAAACTAAAGCATGATGCATCACTCTGGAGATTCCATCCTACTAGTATCGAAGCAGCAGTGTGCTTCACACCACTCCAAACGACACTTGACATAGTGAACGGTGATCTTAAGCTCCTCTGCAGCTTCTCAACCAAGAAAAAGCTTTTCATGACATATTTCTGGTGCTGATGTTGCTTCCAGAAGCAGCTCTGTAACGCCTGATATAACAAGGTGATGGCTGATTTTCGGAACGCTTCAGCGCTCCGTCATCCTGCTGTGAGAGTTTGCACGGTCTACCGCTTCGTAGCTGAGCCGTTGTTGCTCCTGGGTACAGATAAGCATATATAGGTGGAGTTTGCTGGGTGGACTTTTTTTTTTCCAGCTGAGAAAATTGGCAGCTGATGACAGGGGCACTATTAAAATCACTGAGCTCTTAAGTCTTAAGTGTTGCCCTTTTCCTGCCAATGTTTATCTGAGAGCTAAAGCTCTTAACAGGAGTTGTGGCTGAAACGCCTCTGTTCAGGAATTAGGATGTTTCCACAATTGGGAATAGGAAAACAAGAATATGCTCAATTTTTCGCCATTTTTACTAGAAACTGCAGATACCTAGATTGGATTCTGGTTTCACAGATCGTTATTTTATGAAATACGATAAGTCATTTCTATCTCGAGTTTTTTTTTTGCTACAATTCCAGAACTATTTTATGGCGGCCAGTACGTTCTGTATAACACAAGTATACGAGTCCGCAGATTAATTTATCCATTTATAAATAGATTTAAAAAAAGCTTTGCTACTTCTTCCTTTTTCTGTTCTACTTTTCTGCCTTCCAGTTCTTTTCCGCTTGTTTTCATTTCAGATGCAAACACATTTGTAAGTGTATGCAAATGCAGGAGAAATCACTAGTGGAATTCTCCCAAGCTAAAATTCTGAGATGTCACTGAAGCAGTGAGCGTTCTCTGAATCTTGATTAACATTCATAAATGTAAAAAAATAAAAAATAAAAAGGTCTTACCGACTCCTAACCTTTAATCTTTGCAAACGCTCTGTACTATGCAAAATATGTTTTGCATGAAGTGGAGAGGGAGGCAAATGGGTGCTCGTTTCTATTGAAAGACGTTTAAATAACGGTCAGTGTGCAGGTTGTCCAGAGACTTTGATTATACATTCACATATTCTGGTTCTCAGCAGACCAAAGCAATTTGCATTAAGTAGCTGGCTTTCAGTAATCGTTAGTCATAATCACCCTCTCCTTCATCTCTAAACGGCCATCACCAAAACCTTTAATGGACCTTAAACACACTTACTTGCTCTGAGTCGGTCCCAAACCAAATCCCAAATACACATCGACAGTGTGTAAATAATCCTAACCCTAATGTAGTCAGCGGTGATGCTCCCTGACCAGCACTTAATTGTTGTTTAATCGATTCTTTGTATAATAAAAAAGGAAATGAAGAGGAGTGATAGCATATCACGCAACAAAGGTCGCATTATCATCTGAGCTCTTCTTGTCTGTATTGTTCCCATGTCTAGTGCTGCTCCGTGAGGAGGTGCTGGCTCTGCAGGAGGAAGTGGCCGAGCTAAAACGGATGAAGGAGATGTTGAACAAGGAGCTGGAGGAGTGCGGCGGAGGCTGTTCTGCCGAGCTGCTGTCCGCCGCCGAACTACGAGTGCAGCTCTCTCACCGTGAGCGAGATCTGGACCGTGCCAGTGAGGCTCTGCAGGGTGAGTCCACAATCAGCAGACTCTGCATGAACCCTTAATCCAACTGCAACCCTGAGTCACACATGATTAGAATTGCATTGAATCATTAAAAAAAAGGTTTTCATAGTAGTTCCATCTATGAAAACCAAAGTCGTGCATTTTACAGCTTTAATTGTTTCTTGGTTTAATGATTTGCAAGAACAAGCACAAGACTCACACAAGGTTGCACACATCTGTTGAGGAGAAAAATTCATACATGGCACATCTGGGTTTTTTTAACCATTTTTATAAAAGCTTACCTTACGTTTGATTCCATATCCAACCAAGTTCCCATTGTTGGGTCCAGCTGAGCAAGGCCCTTCACTCCCAATGCCTCAGGTGTATAAAAGAGATCAAATTGGCACCGAATGCTGTTAATATCAAATGTTTTAATATAAACAAGTCATATAATAAATCAAACAAATCAAAATAAAGCATTTATGAGAAATTGATGTAAATAATTTTACTACATGACCTTTAACCAGGTCACTGCAAAGAAGAATAGATGGTGAATTTGGCACTGTGTGCATTAATTACCGACAGCATAATGTAGTCAGTAAACATGTCGGGATTCAGGCATTTATCTCTGATGTTCTAGTACACACCCAAAAACTACACAAGCTTTGGCAAACCCAGCAACAGTCAGAACAAACACAGATCCAATAAACCCGGAAAGGGGGAGGGGGGGGGGGGATAAAGCTATTCATATGTAGCACAAAGAACATGAAAGGCATTTGTCTGGTAGCGGTTTCTTTCAGTGGTCTTGTAATTTATCCTTTTGTCTTGTGAACTGATCGGTTTGGTTTTTAAAAAGGTCACAAGATTGAATAGACACATTTGACATTTTATCTTGTTTAACTTGGCTTTCTGGATAACAGCTACTATCAAAAAAAGAATGAATACTAGCATGTGCTGCCTTTTAAATACAGAAATCCCACCATTTACCTCTTTATTGATCCCATGAGGAAATTTCTTTTTTTTGCATATCCCGCGCTTGCGTGGGTTTCCTCCGGGTGCTCCGGTTTCCTCCCACAGTCCAAAAACATGCAGATTAGGTGGATTGG
>JAOTRA010000024.1:3473091-3486389 GCA_026260255.1 Pseudolaguvia tuberculata | reverse complement strand
CCTGAACTCTCTTCTTCACTTCTCTAACGCACTCTCCATTACTTTGCACTGTTGACCCCAAGTACTTAAACTCTTTGAATAATTAGATTTTTATTAGATGAAATCTAATAAAATAATCAAAAAAAGTATTAGATAATTAGAATTTACGATAAGTCCTATACGATAAGTAGGTCAGAGGTCATCCACAGGATGAAAGTAAATAATTTCAGAAAGGTCAGATGGCAGATTTGTGTCAGGTTAGTGTTCACAGCAGCTCTGGTGGTTGTTTTCGAGTTCATTCATTCATCTTCTTACCCGCTTATTCCCGAATTCGTGGTTGCTTGGGTCTGCTGTGAGGCGGGGTACACCCTGGACGGGTCGCTAGTAAATCTCAGGGCAACACACAGACAAACAACCATTCACACACACATTCACTCCTATACACAATTTACAATCACCCATCCACCTCATCTACAGGTTTTTGGACTGTGGGAGGAAACCGGAGCACCCGGAGGAAACCCACGCAAGCACGGAGAGAACATGCAAAATCCGCACAAAGATCCCGGCCCAAGATTCGAACCCGGGACCTTCTTGTGGTGAGGCGACTGTGCTATCCACTACGCCACCGCGCCGCCCAGTTTTCAAGTTGTTTTAACATATTTGATGTAATGGTACCATCGTTTCTACCAAATTGTTTAACTTTAATTTTTAGATTTGGACGTTGTGACGATTGTGGAGTTTTCACTCAGAATTTCTCAGAAGAGGTTTGAACCCTAACACACATTTTGTTTTCATATTAGACCGAATGTGTCCGTATATGATTCTACTGTATATTAAGAGCAAGGACATGTTTATGTGCTTATGAGTGATGTGCAAAAGTGGCAGTAAACACTCCATTTATTCATTCATTCATCTTCTTACCCGTTTATTCCCTAATTCGGGGTCACATGGTCTAATGGGGCCTATTCAGGCCCACATAGGGCAAGAGGCAGGGGTACACCCTGGACAGTCCATCATAGGGCAACACGTGTGTGTGTGTGTGTGTGTGTGTGTGTGTGTGTGTGTGTGTGTGTGTGTGTGTGTGTGTGTGTTTATCTGTTTGATTTAATATAATAAACTGATATAAGTGAAATGCAGAAATTCGACATGCAATCACTGATGAACGCTTTTGGCGTCATCCTGTGCGAGGTGGGATTCCAAACCTGATGGGTGTCTTCGGCTCAAAACCCTGTTTACAGGCACGGTGCTACCATCACACCATGAGTTTCTGTTTAAGAATCTAAAACATATTAAAAAACCAATTGTGTTAAATACCTCATAGTATTTATTCATTCATCTTCTATACCCACTTATTCCCTAATTTAGGGTCACAGGAGGCTCCTATATTTTCTTTAAAACTATAATCTTAAATAAACAAACAACAGTGAACTGGATGTAGATATCCTGTCTAAAATGTCATTTATTTGATATTCATTTCCTGTTTATGATCCTGTTGGTGCAGCCTTTTGCCTACAACCACATTCCAGCCATGCTGAAATCTCCTAGCACTTGAGATTCATTGTCACTTTCTCTCTAGCAGGAAGAATAATCACAAGCTCAAGCCATCCTTAAGAACATAATATCCATCTCATTTTAAAAATCACGAGTCCTGACCTCATTCCTCCGGGGGTCTTTCCCAAACTCATCTTTCATCATAAAAATGAAAAGCCATTTAAGGAATGCTTTATTGACCCGCATTTGGGAACGGTGCAATAGCTATGGTTCTCATTAAACCTCATAATGTGGTGCGTGTTGGGTTCTATTTTATCCGCACATCAGCGTGTTGCTCTGCGTCTTTCATTTCCCACATCGCTCGCATGCAAGAGTTCATTTCCGCTCGCTAAGATAAATAAAGCAATGCTCCATTCTCATGATGAGTCATTTGCTCTCTCTCTCTCTCTCTCTCTCTCTCTCTCTCCCTCTCCCTGCCTGTCAAATTAGTGACCCTTTGGTGCTGTTTGTTTATTTTGCGTGGTTCTTTTTGCGCCTGTTAAAACATAGAGTTACGGAATAATTCCTTCATTTGACATTTTCTTAAGCTACTATTCTCTACATCCGACATTCCTTCTTCTCTAAACCCTTCATTCTCTTAATACCCCTCTATTCCCTAAACTCCAAATTCCTTCTTCTTCTCTAAACCCTTTAATCTCTTAATAACCCTCTATTCCCTAAATCTGACATTCCTTCTTCTTCTCTAAACCCTTTAATCTTTTAATACCCCTCTATTCCCTAAACCCATCATTCCTTCTTATTCCCTACACCCAACATTCCTTCTTCTTCTCTAAACCCTTTAATCTTTTAATACCCCTCTATTCCCTACACCCAACATTCCTTCTTCTTCTCTAAACCCTTTATTCTTTTAATACCCCTCTATTCCCTACACCCAACATTCCTTCTTCTTCTCTAAACCCTTTATTCTCTTAATACCCCTCTATTCCCTAAATCAGACATTCCTTTTTATTCCCTAAACCCAACATTCCTTCTTCTTCTCTAAACCTTTTATTCTCTTAATACCCCTCTTTTCCCTACACCCAACATTCCTTCTTCTTCTCTAAACCTTTTATTCTCTTAATACCCCTCTATTCCCTACACCCAACATTCCTTCTTCTTCTCTAAACGCTTTATTATTTTAATAATCCCTCTATTCCCTAAACCCAACATTGCTACTTATTCCCTAAACCCTTTATTCTCTTAATACCCCTCTATTCCCTACACCCAAAATTTCTTCTTCTTCTCTAAACCCTTTAATCTCTTAATAACCCTCTATTCCCTACACCCAACATTCCTTCTTCTTCTCTAAACCCATCATTCCTTCTTATTCCCTACACCCAACATTCCTTCTTCTATTCTAAACCCCTTATTCTCTTAATACCCCTCTATTCCCTACACCCAACATTCCTTTTTATTCCCTAAACCCATCATTCCTTCTTATTCCCTACACCCAACATTCCTTCTTCTTCTCTAAACTTTTTATTCTCTTAATACCCCTCTATTCCCTAAATCGGACATTCTTTCTTATTCCCTACACCCGACATTCCTTCTTATTCCCTAAACCGACATTCCTTCTTCTTCTCTAATATCCCTCTATTTCCTAAACCCAACATTCCTTCTTATTCCCTAAACTCAACATTTGATTCTTATTCCCTTAATATCCCTCTATTCCCTAAAACTGACCTTCCCTAAACCCTAGATTTTTCTTACCTAAACCCTCTTTGCTTTTAAGCAAAGTGTCCACAAAAAGCCCCTTGAAAAGAATCCTCGGTTCTAACTTACAAAACATATACTCATTTGTCTAATTAGCATCAGTAACAAGATTTTAATTGCAGTGAATTTACTTAAAATATTAGATTCCACCTTCCTTTATTCAAGAGTCAAACAATCAAAATCCACACAGACACATTAACACGCACACACACGTTTATACACACACACACACACACACACACACACACAACAGGTTTTTCAACTGCATCTAAAAACAGAACAGCTGGTCAGAGCTAACCCATGCCTCCACTTCCCCTCCTGGCAGGTGCTCCTCTCTCCGTGTGTGCGTGCGTGCGTGCGTGCGTGCGTGCGTGTGTGTGTTTGTGTTTAGATTCAGAGCAACAGCAAAAGAGAAAAGGTCTTTTATAGAATTTTGGCTGCCATTTCGCTTTTACATATTGACACTTTTTTTGGGCAAAAGAAGACTGAGTGACAAAAAGTTAAAAAGATGAAAATAATTTGCAAGTCCGATTAACTATAAATCCACCAACAGAACAGCAGAAAGATAGCAGTAAATCAGGAAAGTAAGGGAAAGGAAGAGGGAAGAAAAAAATTACAATAAATATAATTATTCATTTATGAATGTTTTATAAACTGCTAATTATTTATAGACCACACATAAACCCAATTGCATGATTTTTTTTAATTGATATTTTATTAGACTGATTTTATTTATTAATTATTCTTTTTTTGACACTGGCCATCAGCATTTCTGTAAAACTGATTTGCAGAGCGTTGCTCCGGGTTTCTCAGTTGAGGACGTTGGCACACAGCGATGTTTCTAGTGAAATATGTGTGGCATTCAGCAGTTCATCCTCTGATCTGTCAGCAGCTGTTGTATCACCGTTATTTCCCTGACAAGCTGCTGTGGTTATGTGTCACGCCAATGTCATGGGAGCGGGTTCCGCTAATGCCCTTTAATAGAAAAATCTTGAAGGTTCCGTGAGTTTAAAGGATAGAGGATGGGAGTTTGTAGGAGTTTGTGCGGAGAAAACAAAAGAGCAGGAGTTTCTTTTCTCCTCACAACTTTATTGATTATTGTTACTGTTATTAGTGGCGCAAATTCTAAACGGTTAGAACGGAATGTACAGATGATTGGGTTAGGGACTGATCAGACGCAAAGAACAACGCCACACTGCCATCTTGTCAAATTGAGGGGTGAAACCTGGGGTGTGGACAACATCTTATTCCACTTTCATGGAGAGGCATTGCACCCGATTTTTGGAGTGTGAGAATCGACACTGATGTTGGTTCTGCATTCCAGGTCCTCCCAAAGGTCTTCAGTAGAGTTGAGGTCAGAAATCTGTGAAGGAAGTTTTTTCCACTTTTTTGGGGGTTGGGTTACGTTACCAGCATACAATCATTCTAAACAATTGTCTTGGTTTTCTTCTCCTTTCTTCCATTCCCTTTAGGGGTCTCTACAGCCAATCATATTCATCGTTGTTGCTTTATCTTCTGCATCCTTTTCACCCACATCCACTATCTTTCTGTCCTCATTTACTCCATCCATATGCCTGCAGCTCCATGTCCAACCTCCTCCTACCAATATTTCTATTCTCCCTCCTCTGAACATGTCCAAACCATCTCAATCTGGCCTTTCTAAATTTATCCCCGAAACGTCCCTCTTATGTTCCCAGACCTTTATCCTGTCCAACCTGGTCAACTTCCAAAGAAAACCTCAACAACTACATCTAAATCTGAATCCTGTCTCTTATTCAGTGTCTCCACTGTGCTTTCATGAGTTGTGGCAAGAGTTTAACGAATACATATAAATCCAATAGTAAGATGTTGACAGAATTTGTATGATTGATTTTATAGTCGTTATATGAGTCGTTATATACTATTTATAGATAATAGATAATCTGTTGTGAAAATAGATGCTAGCTTAATTAAATTCAATATATTTCCAATATTTCATCATACAGTTTTCTAAAGGTGTTGAGACCCTATGGAGCATAACAATATGTTAAACAATGTTTACGCTAGCTTTTATGGGACATTTGATCATCTCTCTCTCTCTCTCTCTCTCTCTCTCTCTCTCTCTCTCTCTCTTCTTCCTCCTCTCTTTCTCTTTTCAACTCTTTCTGAGCAGCCATGAAGGCCGACCGCAAGCGGTTGAAGATGGAGAAAGCTGAGCTGGTGAATCAGATGCAGCAGCTTTACGCTACACTGGAGAGTCGAGAAGAACAGCTTAGAGACTTCATCCGCAATTACGAGCAGCACCGCAAAGTAACACACACACACACACACACACACACACACACACTCACAGACACACATAATTCTGTACAAGATGCAAAGGCACCAGTGTTAAATGTGTCAATTAATTAGCATAAATCAATATCCTGACTCGGTATTAGACTATGAGGCATCAGAAGGTCAAAACCATTTTTGGGGCCGTGGGAGAAAACTGTGACAGGAAATCATACAAACTAGTTAAACAGAACAGGAACCTTTCAAGGTTCACACATGGCCTGTTTTAGATAAAAATGCTGGTAGTGTCAAATGACAAGTTAAATTGCATTAAAAGTATGGACCTCATCTGGACCTTCACATTGGAAGTGTGTTTTTAAATCAAGTCACGAGACCTGCAGAGCAAAACAATTAGCCAACATGGCTGCTTATGCTGGAACCTCAGAAGAAATACATCACAAGCCAGTCAAACTTCTTTTTGTTTTAAGCTAAAATATTTGTATAATAATAAAAATATAAAGGACAAACTAAAAGTTCTACAAGTCTTGCAAGCCATATACAGCATCCGGGGCCATTTTCTAGCCACTTTAAACCAAGTCTATATATCTATTTAGTAGTGCAGGCGGTACAGTGGCGTAGTGGTCAGCACGGTCAACTCATATCAAGAAGACTCCGGGTTCAATTCCAAGACTAGAGTACTTTCTGTGCAGTGTTTGCATGTTCCCTGCACTTGCATGGGTTTTATTTGGGTACTCCAGTTTTCTTTCCACGTACATTTAGGTTGAGTAGTAATTCACACATTCACACATGTGTGGCCCTGCGAAGGACTGGTGAACTGTCCAGTGTGTGCACCTGTCTTTCTCCCTATGTGCACTGGGATTGACTTCAAGTGAATGAATATACATCATATCGATGAGTATGGGGGGAAAAAAAATATTATAAACACATTTTTGCAACACAGCAAATGACTCGCACAGATCATGGTCGAAAACTGGAGGTCGAAAGAGGCCAACCTCCCAAAACCAAAAAGAAATGACTGTGAATGAGCTTTCTCCAGAGTCTGAAAGGCCAAACCACAAAAAAGAACAAGCAGCATCTTGTTCTTGCCAAATGTTATTTCCCCCAATGTAAGGTTTTGGTACTGTTGCTCCCCAACATTGGCATAGTCAGGAACGACAACGCTGTTCCATTAGTGGAAGATGTTTGGATGAAACTGATTCACTCAGTGAATTCAAATGGAAATTCTGACCCGTGTTAAAATATGTAAAAATGGATGAAATGAATAATGGCTAGCAGAGATTTAGTCTGTGTCCCTCTGGAGTTTCTTTCTTACTCCCATTACATTTATGCCAGTGTCTATAAAACAAACCGATTCCCAGGGCTTCTTTACAAAAACAAACTTTAAAGCTGATGAACAATGTTTGCATTGTTAATAACTCGTTAATAATGTCTTGCGCGATTTTAGTTATGTATTGAATACATCCTTAATATGCACAATGAATAATTAGTTCTAGTGATGTAATAACCGCTGACTCAGAGAGTGTGTGTGCGTGCGTGTGCGTGCTTGTGTGCATCAGGAGAGCGAAGACGCAGTAAAAGTGCTGGCTAAAGAAAAAGACCTGCTGGAGAGGGAGAAGTGGGATCTACGGCGTCAGACTAAAGAGGCCACCGAACTTGCGGTCGCGCTACGAACCGCACAAGAACTGAAGGAGAACAGAATCAAAGAACTGGAGGCAGAACTGGCCATGGTAAGACACACACACACACACACACACACACACACACACACACACACACACACACACTGAAAGTATAAGTGATTTGGCTTGACGCTGCCCTTGGATTAAAATGCACATCATGTTTTGCATTGTTTCATTAAATAAATGATATGAAGGAATGTAACTAGGATCACTTGCATAACATGCAAATGACATCACTAGATTAAAAATAAATAAGATCATCAGCAACGTGTTTTATTTATTCATTTATTCATATTCGCTCTGCAGTGACACACACGCGCACACACACACAAATCCTGCATGTCAAATCTGCATCACTGTGAATAGATGTGTTTAATGTGCTGCTGGATTCGTGTGTGTATGTGTATGTGTATGTGTGTGTAACCCTGAAGTACAGAGATCAGCATGTTTCCAGTTTTGAGCGCTGGTGTGAGTTGGTGTGTGTGCCTTTTTGACAGATGAGTAACTATGTGGCCCAGAAACTCGAGTGTCAGCTGTTTGTTCGAGCTCCCGAAAAGCCAGTCTCCCCCAGAAACATGTCGGTAAGATCAGTAAGACCTGCCAGCCCAAGCAGAATCCCTCTCTGATTGGCCCGCAGTGATCCTACCCCCTTCTGTGTGTAGTTCTAAGTTAGCAGATCTGTGAACTGATTAGCTGCACGTTTTCTTTTGTTTTCCTTAAATAAACCCTTAAAATCCGCCAACATACAGTAAAACAAATCCGTTTCCTGTGTATTTGTTAATACAGTATGTGGCTGGAGGCATGTGGATATTGTGTGCAAGTGTGTGTGTGTGTGTGTGTGTGTTTTAGAGGTGTGTTTCTATATCTATCCTATACTATACCTTACTACTACAACAACTATAACTACGATAAAAATATATATTTAAAACGTCTTGGCTTAAGACCTACATTGTGGATTAACTGATCATTTATTTTGACCAATGTTTCCGATTTCACATTAACCCCAAGAAGATTATTGTATAGACGGAATGAATATGATCAATAATAATATTGCGCACACACACACACACACACACATACACATTTAGTTTGACAAGTTCTGCAAGGCAGCACAGCACCCATTTTATTTCAACAGAAATAAGAAAACTAATAAAACAATAACTTTGAGTTCTGGTAGATAAAGTTTCAAGATTTATACTTTGTCACCCTAATAAATACAGCAAAATGTAAGCAAACTTTAAAGTATAATTTGTATATAGATTTGTGCAAACTATTCATTTCCAATGGAACATAATTGATTCCTTAAATTCCTGGCGATTTATTTTTATTTTGTCCATACAAATACATGTATTAAATAGAATAAATCCGTTCCAGAGCACTAGAAATCATATGCATACCATGGTTCACCATATGTATATAAACCGTACTCATAAACCTCTCCGATACTAATGACGTCATAGACAAACAGTAATAGTGACCAAATGTCAATCTCAGCTTCAGTGTAAAAATATTATAAACTTAACCTTTTTATTCTGCCTAAAAAGGAACAAAAATGACTGCTTATAATACAGGAATTCTGATAAAACCCATCATCTACAATTACAATACAAAAGGAACTGCGGAGAATTTGCCTCTAGAACCAACCTGGCAACAAAACGTGCTGCAAAACTTTCCAAGATGAGAGAAATTGTAAATAATTTGGGAACCATACAAATAATAAATAAATAAAAGGTATCGGATTGTATTGTCCAGGAAAATAATATTGGTACTCGTACTCTGTATCAGTGCAACCTGGTAAAATTGTACAGGGTAATTTCGTAAGGAGATCTTAATGGAGTGGCTCTTTACAATAACACTGTGTTAGGTATTAAGTGTGTCCTCTCCTTCGGGAGGTCCTCACTTTCTTTCCTTTGAACAGGGACACATTTTAGAGGAATTTTTGGGATATAAACCTATTTGTACATTCATTCATTCTTCTTACCCGCTTATTCCCGAATCCGGGGTCACGGGGGTCTGCTGCGCCTGTCCCAGCACACAGAGGGGGGGGTACACCCTGGACGGGTCGCCAGTCCATCTCAGGGCAACACTTAGACAAACTACCATTCACACACATTCACTCCTATGGACAATTTACAATCACCAATCCACCTCATCTACATGTTTTTGGACTGTGGAAGGAAACTGGAGCACCTAGAGGAAACCCACGCAAGTGCAGGGAGAAGATGCAAACTCCGCACAGAAAGATCCCAGCCCGGGATTCGAACTCGGGACCTCGAACTCGGGCGACGTGCTAACCACTACACCACCGCGCCGCCCCTGACTTCAAGTTTCTTTCTGTATTATTTTGACTTCATATATTTTCTTGGGTCTCGTCCTTTGACATGTAACATGAACTTAAGTGAAAGATGATATTAATGTTAAATGATGGGATGTTTGTGAGAAACACACTGACCTTGACCAACAACCAACAACCCATAATGCTCTTTACACAGTATATCTTCTTTTTTATATATTTTCTGTCCCTTGGTCGTTCCCCCCCCCCCCCCCATGTCAGAACAACGTTAATCTTTTTCCCTTTAAACGGAGGTTTGCAGGATTATATAGCGCATTCTAATCATAGTGAGATATAGAGGAGGGACATGCAGTATATTGGTAGAAGAATGCTGAGGATGGAGGTGGAGGGCAGGAGGAAAAGAGGAAGACCAAAGAGGAGGTTTATGGATGTGGTGAGGGAAGATCTGCAGGTAGTTGGAGTGAAAGAGGCAGCTGTAGAGGACAGGGTAGGGTGGAGACGAGTGATCCACTGTGGCGCCCCCTAAAGGGAGCAGCCGAAAGGAGAAGAAAAAGAAGAAGAAAAAGAAGAAGAAGAAGAAGAAGAAGAAGAAGAAAGTGAGTCTGTTTTCTGACACAAAGATTGGCATCTATGCTGCTAAGAATCGAACCCTGATCTTGCAATTAGCGGTCTAACTTAATCACTGCACTCCTTCTTGTTAAAAACCTGCTTATTCCCTTATTCCCTATCTTTCTGTGCGGTTTCAGCATGTTCTCCCTTTGTATGCGTGGGTTTCCTCCCACAGTCCAAAAACATGTACATAAGGTTGATTGGTGATTCTGAATTGCCCCATAGGAGTGAATGTGAGTGGTTGTTTGTCTGTGTGTTGCCCTGCGCAGGAATCAAACCCGGGACCTCCTTGTTGTTAGGCCGACCTTGCTAACCAGTACCCCACCACAGCGTTCCAGCTGCTCAAGGTTCCATATGAATATAGAAAGAATCTCTGTACAGGCATCATACGGATGATTGCACACGGTTCCGTGGGGATATGTAAACTGTGCATTAATATTAATCTGATCAGTCAGAATTATTGTCAGAGTTGGTGGTACATGGAATAAATCAATTCTGCTGGGATAGGAATTGTTCTAAGCGAATAAAAGAATCTTCATCGGAATGAAGAATGATTTATTGTCGGTTGTAAAGAACCTCGGAGTCTGAATGTGGGAAGCCGCAAGCTATCGACCAGCTCAGCGTCCAACTGCTGCAGATTCACAGATCCGAGATTTATCGAAAAGGTTCATTGGTTTATGTTGGTCATGTGATCCTCATTGTGTTCAGGTGGCTTTTCATTCGTTCATTCATTCATAGCTTTTTCATCCCGCTTATTACCTAATTCTGGGTCAAGGGGTTCTGCTGGAATCTATGCCACCTCAGATTCATTCACTCCTATGGGGCAATTTACAATCACAAATCAACCTAATGTACATGTTTTTGGACTGCAGGAGGAAACCAGAGTAACCAGAGGAAACCCACACAAGCGAGAGGAGAAGGTGCAAACTCCGAACAGAAAGGTGACTGTGCTACGATACTACCCCGACTACATAAGATTACATAGAAACTGTCTGTAACATGCAACCAAGCAAGACGTACGTGTCTATATATGGTCCTGCAATGGACTGGTAAGCTGTCTAGGGTGTACTCCTGCCTTTCGAGACTATGTTCACTGGGAGAGGTTCTATCAGACCACCGTAAACCTAGATTAGAGTCTATGTGTGGTCCTGCGTTGGACCACTGCCTCTCACCCTATGTGCGCTGGGCTAGGTTCCAGCAGATCCGCTTGACTCCAAGTTAAGGTTTAATCGGGTTAGAGGATGAATGAATGAATGAATGAATGATGCGTTCCACCAATTACAATCAATAATGACTTTTATATCTTCCAGCAGCTTGATATGACCACATGTCCTCTGTCCATCACAGAAAGATTTTCCATCTCCAGTGCCATCAGTCCGACATCGGTCTTCATCATTATTTTGTGTCTGACTCTTCTTTTCCTCCACATCATCATCATCATCATCTCACTATCTCCTCAGGGTGGTAAGGGACAATATGACCGGACTGCTGTAAAATGATGATGATGATGATGATGATGATAACAGCTAGCTAGCATTAGCATTAGCATGGTGATGTTAGTAATGATGGTGTTTGACTGTAATTTATATACACACTATACACAGCTGTATCGATTAATGCTCACTTTTGTTTGTACATATAACAGACATCCTCGTTGTAATCATTCGGGGGGAAAAAACCTAACGGATAGTATCACCATGAGAGTCCTCGGTACGAGGGAAATGAGCAGGTTGATGAAGGAGTCTTGTGTTTGTAGATGCTAAAACAGAAAATAAACGGAAATACTCATTTATTCATCTTCTTACCCACTTATTCCCTAATTTGGGGTTATGGGGATCTGCTGGAACCTATCCCAGTGCACATAGGGCGAGAGGCACCTTGGACGGGTCACCAATCCATCACAGATGAACAACTACACACACCCACAAACACACACACACACACTCCTATGGGAAATTTACAATCACCAATCGGTCTCCTTTGGTTCGATTCCTAGGCAAGGGGTCTTTCTGTGTGGAGTCTCCATGTTCTCCCTATGCTTCAGTGAGTTCTCTGGGTGGGTACTGTGGGTTCCTCCTAAAGTCCAAAAAAATGTGATTCTGCAATGAACTGGCAACCTGTCCAGCCCTTTCGCCCTATGTGTGCTGGGATAGATTTCAAGGAATAAGTGGGTTAAGAATGAATGAATGAATGAATGAATGAATGAATGAATGAATGATATCAGTCGTATCCCGTCTGTGCTTGCATCAAATAAATACATTTACACACAGTCTACAGATGAAAAACAACCAGTCGGTTCTGTGCAGTTCATTATAAAAGGTCATTTATCAGGTCAGTTGGTCCCGGTGCACACTGGCTCTGGAACATCTCCCAGAATCCCACAGTGTGAGGAGGGCAGTGCCCCCTGGATGGGATTTCAGTCTATTAAAAATGGCTTTATTTACTAGTCCGTTAATTATTGAACAACTGGAATACTCCACCACTTGGCACCTGGGATAAACCCTCCCTCCCGTGACCCCAACCGGGGCATCTGAAAAACCCCATTATCAGCACTGGCTCGTTTTTCGTCCGTGCATCACTACGGCGAATTTCATGTCAACAGCTGGGCTCGAACCGCCGCTGGCTTTCTTCTCATCTGTAATAATAGGATGAATAAGAGAGATGAGTTGCAAACCATGAAAGCAGGCGACTTCAATTTGGACCAAGGAGGAGGAACACAAATTGCTGCGGGGCAAAAGAACAGATACAATCTAAGGCGTTCAATTAGCAGCAGTATAATAAGCCATTTCTAGTAGATACTCCCAAAAAAAGTTCCAGAAAATAAAATGGCGGGAAACAAATTTACACAAGATCAAGCTTAAATGTCAGAGATTCTTATTATGCTGCTGAAAATGTTTACTAGTAAAGATGAGGAATGAATGGCAGTAATAGTTAGCAAACAGCTGCTGGGGAATTCTGGGAGGACATCCATGGAATATTTCTCATTCTACAGCCCTGATCTCTGGAACATTCTGCCAAAAAAGTCCTGCATCTGCTCATTCATTCATTCATTCATTCATTCTTTTTCTTACCTACTTATTCCCTAATTCTGAGTCACAGGGGTCTTCTGGTGTCTATCCCAGCACATATAGGGCGAGAGGCGGTGGTACACCCTGGACAGGTCACCAGTCCATCTCAGGGCAACACATAGACAAACAACCATTCACACACACATTCACTCC
>JAOTRA010000024.1:3454405-3469166 GCA_026260255.1 Pseudolaguvia tuberculata | reverse complement strand
TGTGTGTGTGTGTGTGTGTGTGTGTGTGTGTGTGTGTGTGTGTGTGTGTGTGTGTGTGTGTGTGTGCGTGCGTGCGTACGTGTGTGTGTGTGTGTGGAGGTCATTGACCATGTTTGCTACGTTTTTCTGCTGAGAAGTGGCAGGGAGATTTGATTCAGAGACCAAGCACACTGAACGATCAGGTTTAGACCATGCATACACCTCACCTGGGCTGAGTAGATGCACTCTGATTTATACACACACACACACACACACACACACACACACACACCGTTTAAACATCAAAGTGTAAGCCTCAATGGTTTTCTTTCACATATCCGGCCTACAAAATACCACATAATGTAGAACAGGAAACATTTTCCAGCTCATTCTGACCCTCTGCTATTTCCTTCAGAAACGCTCTTAACCTGTCACACTGGATATGGGTTTCACTTCAGCACCTGATCCAGGACCAATATAATCTGCTAAATTAATCACAAAGCCTTGAGGTTTTCTTTTGTTATAAAACCCCGATCTGGCATGAGATCAGTGGCTTAAGAATTTTTTTTTCTTCTCCTCCTCCTGCAACGTATAAAGTGGTGTCATGGAAACACAGCTGCTCCTTTGCAGATGAAATAGGATTTGTGTGTATTTAACTAAGCCCAGGTTTCCGACATTTCATCATCAGAGGTTTATGACTCATTTCTTTGCCTTTTTTATAAAAAAAAAAAAAAAACAACAACAAAAAACATTATTTTCATTCCATGGCTAAAACTTGATGTTGTGAAAATGTGAATACTGAATTAACTCTCTGGGAGGGAGTGACGTAGCTTTTAACAGTAAATCAACCTCCTCATGGATGTCTGGGATTTGTCTGAATTATAAAGATCAAAATAGCATGAAAACAAATGTTATAACTATTATAGAAGTAATTATTTTGAAATAAAACCAATGCCGTAAATGGTGATGGCTCAGGAGACTTGTGTGTGTGTGTGTGTGTGCGTGCGTGCGTGTGTGTGTGTGTGTGTGTTGGGAGATTGGAGCTTTATGGATTTGTGGCTGGGCAATACGACAATTGAACACTGTGATTATAACATTATTTGAGTTAATACAGGTATCAGGAGATCTTAAATACATTAAAAAGATATGGAGCAAATAAATAGAATCTTTAAAACCGGTTTACCATTCTAAATCAAATAAATTATTAAATACATACATCAAATAAATGTGTAATGCTATTCCTCCTGGGTTTTTTCTGTCAATCTATATATTAGAGATTGATATTATATATTATAAAAAAGACTTTGAATATACATTTTTGTTTTATTGCCCACCGATTTTCCTCTTATTTATTTTATTTCATTTTATTGGCAATAAATGTTGGTCTGTTAAGCACTTCTACTACTAATATACTAAATGCCAGTCATGCTTGTTAAATGTTGTTTGTGTGTACATAAATGTGTTTGAAAGAAAAATAACACACATCTTACACACACATCTTATTGTCAGGTATAGATGATAGAAATAATAATAGTAATAATAATGATTATAAGAAGAAGAATAGTATGAGTGTGAGTTTGGTACTGTGATGGACTGGTGACCTATACAGTGTTTATACCTTCTGTCTTTCACCCTTTAGAGAGTTGGGATAGGCTCCAGCAGACCCTCATGACCCCCAGAAACAGCAGGTGATGAATATTTGATAATAATAAGAGAAAGAAAAAGAATGGATAGCGCAGCGGTCCCGGGTTCGAATCTCAGGCCGGGGATCTTTCTGTGCGGAGTTTGCAAGTTCTCCCACACTTGCCTGGGTTTCCTCCAGTTTCTTCCCACAGTCCAAAAACATGTACATTCGGTTGATTGGTGGATCTAAATTGCCCATAGGAGTGAATGTGAGTGTGAATGATTGTTTATCTATGTATTGCCCTGCAATGGATTGGCGACCTGTCCAGGATGTACCCCTGCCTCTTGCCCTATGTGAGCTGGAATGGGCACCAGCAGAGCCCTGTGACCCCGAATTAGGGAATAAGCGGGTAAGAAGATGAATAATAATAATCCAAATTCCACTCTGTTTGTTGGTCTGGATGTTTCACCCGGGACTGGTCTCTGGAGGACCATGTTAGAATGTGATGAGAAGCAAATGGTAGGAGAATAAGCAGAGCTGAAGAAGGGAAAGGTATTCTGCCCACTTTAAATAGCTTTGTGAACTGACGTCACCTTAAACCCCTTAGAGAGAATCAGAGCTTTAGAACTAAGGAAACAATAAATATATACCGCCATCTGCTGGTGCCTTTATGTAGCCTTAAGTAGCCTCATTATGTGCAACAATTAAGTCCTGAAATCACCAAGCGCGTCCAGTGGATGTGATTTTGCAAAGTAGAATGTGCTCCTGAATCAACATTTCAATGAACCATTCATAACCATGTGATGTCATCATCTAAAGTACATCCTGAAGATTTCATGTGTTTGAGTGAGGGGTTAACCGTGAGAGTGTTCAATGTGTCACCACAGCTTAACATCTGACAATATGGCCAATCATGTTGTTGATTTACTGACACCCTGGCTGAGCTACTTATTAACCCTGCGCCTACCAGTTCTGATCTCTTCCCGAGTTTGTAATTACAGGGTTTTATTCCTTAAAGGGCTGATGGAAATGCTGGGGGATTTTTTTGTTACAACCTTAGCAGAACTTAGTAAAATTACATATGTCTTCTGCTTTAAAAATGGCTCCTGCTTGCTCGGCCCTTTACGGATAAGTTTGGACCCATTTCGAATACCAAGTTCTGATTTTATCTCAGTGGCTCTAAATGATATTCTACATTAGATTCTACACTAGATGACCCTTTCACGAGGGTCATCTAGTTCTAAATTGCCCATAGGAGTGAATGTGTGTGTATTTGGTTGTTTGTCTATTTGTGCCCTGGGATGGACTGGCGACCTGTTTAGGGTGCACCCATGCCTCTCACCCTATGTGTGCTAGGATAGGCTCCAGCAAACCCTTGTGACAGATACGAAGATAAATGAATGAATGTATTTATGTCAGCAAAATGATCAGATGTGGCCAGCGAGAGGGTCCTGGGTTTCCTCCCACAGTCCAAAAACATGTACATTAGACTGATTAGTGATTCTAAATTGCCCATATAAGTGAGTGTGTGTGTGATTGTTGATCTATGTGTGGCCCTGCAATGGACGGCCGACCTGTCTAGCATGTACCCATACCTTTCACCCTATAGGCTCCAGCAGACCCCCGTGACCCCGAATTACCGAATAATTGTCTCTAGTCTTCAGTACCAGTGTTAAACTTTTCACATGGTCCAGTAGACGTTGGATTCAGCAAATCATTACAGCACCGCTGATTTCTGTTTATAAACAAAAGTTTTTACCTCCAGCTCTTCGTCTTTCCCTTTCATCCACTGACTCACACTCAGACAGCCTCTCCAGCCCGGGCTGTCTGAGCATGTCGGACGGTGAGGAACAGCTTGACAAACTGCAGCAAGTAGAACTCGCACGGATTGTGCCCATGTCCCAGTGGAGAGCTGCCACTGTTCAGGCTTGGCTGGAAGTCATCATGGCCATGCCCATGTACATACGCGCTTGTGCAGACAACATAAAGAGTGGCAAGGTGAGAATTTTAACAGCAGGTACAGTATTGCTTATTAGATGCTGTGTAAAGTCGGAGAATCCTGAGGTTCATGATAATTTGCTTGGTAGAGCGTATCATCCAGCCTTCATCATCGTTAGTTGTGCCATAAGGCAAAAGCCTAGCGCCATATGGAGGCCCTGCTTCTATACAATCTCTTGTCAAACAACAATACACAACAAATATCAGGTCTATTATCTACCCCAGCACGGCTACAAGGAATCTTATGAAACCAGCATGACAGTGTTCTAACATATGAGACTTCATTTTAAAAGGCATGTTTTGTGTTTCATTAGATGGTCTCAAGAGGGTCATTTAGTTTAAGGTTAAACCTAGGTTAGTGGTAGAACAGTAATGTTTTGAGCCGCTGTTTGTGTTAATGCCGTTGGGAGTAGGTTTGTGTTCTTATCAGTTTTCATGAATTTGATTTATGAATGTGAATCAAATTTTAATAAAATTACTAATTATATCAATTTACTCCCAGCCTTAAGCTAGATCCACTGACAGACAAGTAGAAAGACTGACAAAGAGAGAGTGTACATCTGGAATTGACTTATAGATGCAATGGTTGTGTCTCATACAGATACAGTTTCTCTTTCAGCTGAGTCTCTCTCTGCCTCTCCCTGATGAGTGATGTGCGTTGAGATTAATGTCTTGTGAGGCAGTGACATCATCATAGTTAGATTTACAAATATATGAACCCTACCGTTTTGCTGTCCCTCTGGATGTCGCTATTAAAATGTTCCAACGCTTTTACTATACGAATTACATCCGCTGGTGTATGACATAAAACAAACATAAAACATAAAACTGCAAAGTGAGGCCCGCAGTTCTCCTGCCTCGTGTCAGGGGGCAAAAGTGATCCCAGGGATTCGCAAAGAGACTTTTAACCTGATCATATTCATAACTGTAGCTGCTTATTACACATTCAATAAAAAAAATCCACAGTCACCGTAACCTTATTCTGTTCTGTACTCTTGACCGTGTGTTTGTATGTGTTAGGTGATGTTAACTTTAACTGACACTGATCTGGAAGCTGGTTTGGGGATCAGCAACTCTATGCATCGAAGAAAGCTGCGCCTGGCCATAGACGATTACAGACAGGCTGAGTCAGGACACGGGTGAGACACACAGACTGTCCGAAACATTAAGGGCCCCAAGTAACTCATTCCTTGCTTTGCTCAGCGGAGGTTATCATCACTCCAGCCACACCAGACTGTTAAATAAACAGAGCGGTGTAATTAATCCGTGTCATTATTCGGACTGGTACACGTGTTACTATAGCAACACAGTACCGATATTTCTAATTGCTCTATTGTAATAACTATATGACTGAATCTGTCTAGGTGTGTGTATGTGTTGTTAGACTGTCTAACGCTGCAGATCTTGACCACCACTGGGTGGCGCAGGCATGGCTAAATGACGTAGGTCTGCCGCAGTATGCCCAGTTCTTCCACACACACCTAGTGGATGGACGTTTACTGAGCACACTCACACGTGCTGACCTGGAAAAGCAGCTGCATGTGTCCAAAAAAGCCCACCAGAGCAGCCTTCTGCTGGGAATCCAGCTCCTCCACATTCTGAACTTTAACAAAGAGGTACAGAATATGCCGGAATGTATAAATAATTCCCTAATTACTATATTAAATTAATTATTTTATCCTAATTCGAAGGTGCTACAAGCCAGAAGAGCTGACTGTGAGAACCAGAACTTTGATCCTTTGGTCTGGTCCTTTCAGCGCATTATTAAATGGCTCAGGGGCATCGACTTGACAGTACACACACACACACACACACACATACACACACACGGAGAGAAATACAGATTAATAAAACTAAACTGTGTGCTGATATTTTCTGCTTGCCTTGTTTTAGGAGTATGCTGGTGGTCTGCAGAACAGTGGCATTCATGGTGCTGTCATGGTGCTTGATCCTTCATTTAACACAGACTCCATGGCAACAGCGTTAGGCATCTCCGCAAGCAAGCACATGGTTCGGCAGCACCTGAGTGAAAATATGAAGAACCTCCTTGCTACTGCGAGGTGACTGAGATTTTTCGTACATAGATATGTATTATACACCCTATAAAGTGTGATCTGACTATAATTATTTGGCATCGGATCTGAAATGTAAATGGCTACTACTACACGGAGTCAGTCATCTAAGCCAAAAACACAAATACATTCATTTCTATTGAATTCAAATCTTGGCTGGGTCTTGAATCCAGTACATTCTACTTATACAGGTCTTAAAGGTGGTCCTGGTGGACTGGAAGAGCTTATTTTCATGTAGTCAGACTTTCAGATGACCTAGAATACATACCAACTTTTATAAACCAATAGGATGTCTGACTGTCATGTAAAGCAACCAATCACAGTTTGTATTTAGGGATTTGAAAAGGTAGTCAATGTACACTTTATTTCTGAAATGTTTTTGGTCATCTAACCATCAGATCCTTATGTAGTTCCTCTCCATACTGTTGCTACAAATCTGGAAGCCCACAGTTGGTCTAAAATGTTTTTTGTAGGTTGTAGCATTACATTATTTCTTCAGTGGAACTAAGAGACTCCAACACTGGTCCAGCATGACAATGACCCTGAGCACAAAACTCCTGACCTTCATTATCACATGCTGGGTTATTATTAGAGTGGGGGGAAAAAAACACACCAGTGTTTGGTACAAAGTCCTGATCTTACTACCACTGAACCCTTTTGGGATGAACTGGAATGGTGACTGACCCACCCTAGACCTCCTTACCTGACATTAGTGTCGGATCTCACTAATACTGTGAATGAAGAGATTCTCACATTCAAGCACAACATCGGACTGGAAGGTTTCACTAGAAGAACTGGAGCTTCATCTAAAAGCAAAAATAGGAAACAATATGGAAGAAGTTGTTTGAAAATCACATGTGTTTGTGATGCTTAGGTGACCAAAAACTTTTGGCAATATAGTGTAAGTATGGAAATCTAGCCACTAGTGGGACTTGATTAATTACATGCCGGATGTTAAGCCGATTTAAGTGCATTTCAGTGAGGCTCCGCTATCAGGATGTCCCAGTGAACTGAGACTTAGCTGACGTCTGTGGTTTTGGCTATAGAGAAGTGACCTTCTCAGTTTTGTCGGCTCTGTGAACACAAACAGGAAGAACAGAAAAATATATATGAATTTAATGTTAAGGGATCAATTATTTATGTCAGTGCACAAAACAGACTGTAAACGCCAAACCAGATGTTGGAGTATTATGCAATTGTTGGTAATCTTGGTATAGACCTGTGTGTAGATCAGTGACGCTATTGTGTATTAAGCCTTTGAAGACTCTCTATAGAACATTACGACCTTTAAACCTAATCATTATTCCTGTGCAGACTGGATACAGAACAGGAAGTCGAGACTTTAGGACACTCTACAATAAACCACCTCAATGGACAAAATGCCTTCAGACAACTCAAAGTCAGGGTGAGACATTTATTTCTCTAAAGTGAGTGGGTGAGTGCAGTGCAGTGAGTGAGTGAGTGCAGTGAATGCAGTGAGCGAATGCAGTGAGTGAGTGCAGTGAGTGAGTGAGTGCAGTGAGTGAGTGAATGCAGTGAGTGAGCGAGTGCACTGAGTGCAGTGCAGTGAGTGCAGTGCAGTGAGTGCAGTGCAGTGAGGTATCCTGTCATCCTGAGCTGTCAATGGTGTATCCCTACCGCCTTTCACCGTTTCACAGAGCTAGGATAGGCTCCAGCAGACCCCCGTGACTGAATTAGGGAATAAGCGGGTAAGAAGATGAATGAATGAATGAAATTCAAACTTTTTCTTGCAGCCCGAGATCACCGTAACTCTGAAGAGTAATTCTGGAGTGAACAGCACATCTGTAAACGCTGCCTGTGAGGATGCCACACCCCAACCAGAAAACAGTCCAGCCAGAAACCTCCCTGCTGCTGACCTCACTAATGTCTAATCCTGGTTCTGTAATCCCGAGACCTGGACCAAAGCCATAATGAGCCTGAGCTCAAGGGTTTAAAATGTTGTTGAAAGAACAGACAAAAATAATACAAATTAATTCTTGATCGTTTCTCTGTTGGCATTTTTATAACGTATTCATGTTATAAAAAACATGAATGTGTATTCATATTGTTGCCTCTTAATTCTAAAAACAAAAAACAAAAGGTAAAAGGCACTAAACGTGATGTTGTATCATAATAAATAAATCCATCAAATGACTTCAAGAAATATATACAATAGCTTAAAGGAACTGTAAAGGTCTAACATGGCAGACAGACACATGGACTGTTAACCTTGCTCATCAGCTTTATTGACCGTTGTAAATAATGCATAGCATATAATATATGTAGTAAAAGAATTGACTGTATGACTCAGTCAAATCTGCAGACAAATACTAATCCCAATCCTAATCCTGGTTTTAACCTTAAAAGACTATTAAAAGACAGACCATGGAGAAAATATGATTTAAAAAAGGGTAAACAGATTTCAGGCTCCATTGTCTTGTGTACACGTGTCCCACCATACATTCCTTCAGCTAATCTACTATAACAACATTTCTCTCGAGCCACAATGAGTAATAGATTACACGTAACACAATTTTTATTTTATATTAAAGTCTAAAATTGATATTCAATATTTTCAATGTGTCTAATTTTACTAAATATGGAAACCCTCAGGCCTCTAAACATAGTCATGTAATCACTCAAGTATACTAAGGCCACTCATAAAAGCTGGTTAAACATTGTCGGATACCTCTCTGTTCCAAGAAAAAGAACATTCATTCTGAAAGATGTGCTGTACTTTTAATTGTGAGTTTATGTGTTACAGGATGTATGTGTATATGGATCACATGTTTTTGGATTGGACAGGTGGATCATTAAAAGCTAATAAAGTTTAATTTGTGGCAACTGCTGGGGGTTTATTTTTGTGTCTCATCCTTCATACCCTTAGATAAGTGACACAGAATTTAGGAAAATTCTCATGGATGGATGGATGGATGGATGGAGAGAGAGAGAGAGAGAGAGAGAGAGAGAGAGTACTGAAATTGATTTTAAGGCACAGAGGATCTGACCGGTGAAGATCAGAAATACTTTAAATTAAGACCTAGGTTTAAAATCTGGGCTCAAGCCCCAATGCCACCATCCAGCCAGGTGTATTATAGCTGAGCATAGTCTGTGAGCCTAATGTAGTAGGACGGAATAAAGAATCCCTTTGTGCTGTGTTGAAAAAAAGGATATGTGATAAGAGACAGGAATTTACATTAAAACTCCATTAAGGCCCATAGATATTAGAAAAAATGGTATTTTGCATTTTTGTCCAATACTCAAAAATAAAACCATGGCAACTGCTAATGGATAATCTTTGATAAACTCCCAGATTAATCTTTCATAATCTCAGATAACCACAGAATTTAAGATCGCTCTCATTTTCTTAAACCCCATTGAACAATGAACACACTATACACAGTGGCGTAGTGTATAGCACGGTCGCCTCACAACAAGAAGGTCCCGAAGGTTCGAATCCCGGGTCAGGGATCTTTCTGTGTGGAGTTTGCATGTTCTTCCTGCGGTTTCCTCCCAGAGTCCAAAAACATGCAGATTAGGTGGATTGGTGTTTCTAAATTGTCCATAGGAGTGAATGTGTGTGTGAATGGTTGTTTGCCTATGTTTTGCCCTGAGTGAGGAGATGAATGAATGATATGAATATACACAGTTCTCTGTGTGGGGCTTTCTGTGCGAAATTTGCATGTTCTCTCCTGGTTTTCTCTGGGTACTCTGGTTTCCTCCCACGGTCCAAAGTGTACATTAGGTTAAATTGTCAATCTAACCTGTCCACAGGAGTGTGGTTGTTTATGTGTGGCCCTGCGGTGGACTAGCCCCTGCCTCGATCTTGATTTAGGGAATAAGCGTGTTGAAAGATGGATGAATGAAGTTGATATTAATCGAATAAGGGTCAAGGGGAGGGAACCGGAGAACGTGGAGAGAGGTTTATTTTTAATTTTTTTTAATGTAAAATATTAATTTAGATACTGTAAACATCTGGAGTTAAAATATTTAAGAATTAAGAGTGACGTTATTAAAGGCACTTCCGTATCAACCGGCATTACGTTGGGCTCTGCGGGCATATCAGTGCAGTCAGTGGGCGTGTATCTGCTACAACCGTGTGGCGGTTTGACTGAGGAGGGACAGGAAGACACTTAACGGCTCAACAACACTCACCATTTTCTTTATGCTTTGATTTCTTTTCTCTTCTCTACCGTTCCGTGTCCCTGTCTTATGTCTCATGTCCTAGTGAATGGAGTGAATCCACTGGAATCCCGGGATTCCCTGTCGGAGGCGGAACAGTTACACTTACAACGGAAAATAAGGTGAAAAGTTTCGCTTAAGCTTTTTTCAAACGTTTTTGTAAAAGTTATTTATTCTGACGTTGTATATGTTTTGGTATCATTTAACTTTTTTTTTTTTAAACTGCTAAAGTAAAGTTTTAATTCATCCGTAAACGTAAAAAAATAAAAATTCTAACTTGGTGTAAGGGCGTCATTGTATTAAGCGAAAGACGCCGAAAATTCCAACGTTGCCGTGAAAAAACCAATATTAACTGTAATATTGGGTATATTGATTAATTAGCTTCTATTGTGTGTGTGTGTGTGTGTGTGTGTGTGTGTGTGTGTTTTAATGTAGACATGCTCACACTTGTAGTTTATTTGCCGGACTTGTGTTCGGAACATCCTTCAACTTTCTTACAACTATAATGGGCCTTTTGGAACACGTGACCTCAGGCCCCGCCCACTGTCGGTTTAACTTTAAAACGGATCAGGAATCTAACCGATTTTCCCCCACGTTGTTATTAAATGGTACCGCAGTTATAGCATCGGACATTTATTTCTGGAACCATTTCCGGTTTTTATTGTAGGGTTTCTATTCATTCCTGTACTGTTACTGTGTCGTAAATACCGCCTCTGTAATCTGATGTAAAAAAGTCCATTACGTGTGGTAAGTTTTTGATTATAAATTTAATAAAGCCGAACAGAATTTCTTTTGGAAAAACTGTTAGAAGTACTGTCAATTCTGAGTCTCATTCTGAAAGTCCCGGGTTCGATTCAGTCTCTGGGCATCTTTCTGTTCAGTGTTTGCATGTTTTCCCCAGTTCTCTCCAGGTAACCTGCTTTCCTCCCACAGTCCAAAAACATGTAAATTAGGTTCATTGTTAACTCTAAATTGCCCATAGATGTGTGTGTGTGTGTGTGTGTGGTTGTTCGTATATGTGTGGCCCTGCGACGGACGGGTGACCTAATCTGCATGTTTTTGGCCTGTGGGAGGAAACCCACACAAGCGCCGGGAGAACATGCAAACTGTGCGCAGAAGGATCCCCAGCCCAGGAATCGTACCTGGGACCTTCTTGTTGTGAGGTGACTGTGCTATCCACTACGCCACCAAGGCGTCCCCATCTTACATTATAACATTTATAATATACATATAAAAATGTTTTGCTTTCGACTGGAATTCTCTTAATTCATACAGTTATGACTTTTGTTTGAGTCTACTCGTCATTTATTATCATTTTTTATCTTGACTGGTGACACTTGCCCCACTTAGTGCTCATCAATTGCCGTTCTGCTCAAATGACTTTATCTTTAGGTAATCCAGTGTAATGAATTGCTCATAAACTACTCAACACCCATGTTCCGGTTACATCATGTTTTAACACAGAAAATCTGATCTCACTGCAAAAGTTATTTTTTGTTTGTCACTATGTTTTATGTGTATTAAAGTATAATAACGTAATTAGGACACCATGTTTAACTTTTGACAACTGAATCTAACAAATTGTAACTTTTTTGAACATATTTTTTGTATTTTTGGTAACTTATTTTCCCTTTGTAAATGGGACAGTGAGGAGATGGGGGGGGGGGCTTTTTCGGACCTTTGACCCTTCAGGATTTAGCAGAAGGATTTCTGTGTGTACATGTGTGTTGTTGGTTTAGTTTTTGATGGGTAACACAGAATGACTGTATCAGACCTGTCTGTGTTATTACCACCTGTTATTGCTGTGTAAGGGAGGTCAGGAGTTTTGTCCTCAGGGTCATTGTCATGCTGGAACAGTGTTGAAGTCTTTTTGTTCCAGAGAAGAAATAATGTAATGCTACAACATACAAAAACTGTGAGCTTCCATTTTTTAGAAACAGGTTGAAGTGGAACCATATATAGATCTGATGGTCTGTTGACCAAAAACATTTGGCAATATGGTGTATAAATGTATTTATTGTTTGGGCGGTGTAGTGGTTAGCTCGGTCGCCTCACAAGAAGAAGGTCCTCCAGGTACTCCGGTTTCCTCCCACAGTGCAAAAATATGCAGATTAGGTTGATTTGGTGATTCTAAATTGTCCATAAGAGTGAATGGTTGTTTGTCTATGTGTTGGCCTGTGATGGACTGGTGACCCGTCCAGGGTATACCACCGCCCCTCGCCCGATGTGCGCTGGGATAGGCACCAGCAGAACCCCGTGACCCCGAATTAGGGAATAAACGGGTAAATTAATGAATGTATATATTTTTGGGATATATAGGGATAGGGATCTCATAATTGTCCTCACTCCGTTATTTGCTGTATATGGGTAGTGTGTTAATAGGAATAGTTTTCCATGTTTCTACCACAGCATTGATATAAAATGCAAATCTACCTGCAGTAGTAATTAATCAGTTGCCAACCCAGAGGCAAAATTCTGTAATCTTATAGGAGCATAAAAAGATGTGGTAACTATTGTGGGAAACTGGTTGTAAAAAGTCAAAGCGAATGTGCGAAACCTACAAGCATCAGAGAGAAAAGCAAATAAACTGAAAATGCTTTCCCATATAATTCAGTGCTGCTGCGCTGGTAAAAAAAAAACAAAGGTTAAAAAAGTTTCCCATGGGCAAATGTTCCGATTTCATGTCCATAATGGTGTAACGGCAGGGTGTGTTGTGTTTACACTAAGTGAAAATAGTGCAAAGTTTGCATCGGACAGGATGTGAAATGCATGACACATAAATTGTCAGTGATCTTTCAAGAAGATTGTCCTGGGTTATGGAAAATATGAAAAATATCACTCATTCACTTATCTTCTTACCCGCTTATTCCCTGACTTGTGTCACAGGGGTCTGGTGGTTCCTATCCCAGTGACACATAGGGAAAGAGGCAGGGGTACACCCTGGACAGGTCGCCAGTCCATCACAGGGCACACAAAGATGAACAACCACTCCTATGGGCAATTTATGCTCACCAATCAACCTAATGTTCATGATTTTGTACTGTGGGAGGAAACCAGAGTACCCAGAAAAAATCCACAGGGACAACATGCAAACTCCACACAGACAGACGACCCCTTACCCAGGAATCAAACCTGGGACTGTCTTGTTGTGAGGCGACCGTGCTAACTACTACACCATTGCACCGCCCGGTCACTCTCATATGATGTAAGATTTCATTTGTTTATGTTTCTTTCTTGTATAAAATAACACATTCTTTAGCTTCTTGCTCATGCCATACAGCCAGGTGTTTGTCTTTGACTAGCAGGTGGTAACAAATTTATTACTTATGACATGCATAAGACATGCATACACTGCAATTTTAGCCATGATTTGGTTTCTAATTTCCAGAATAACGCAGAATCATGTTAGATTATGCTTTCCTAATAGTGGAAATGTCTCAGTAAACCCAGAAAAAGTCCAAGCTGGAATAATGTGCAATTTCTAAAGCAGTATTTAGATGTTACTTAAGTGAGAATGGATTAGAAACCAGGACTAAATGACCAGAAAACTACTTCCTGTGCATTACTAGGTTTTATTACACAATTACGGTTGTACCAACCCTCAAAATGCCAGCGCTTATTTTTGTTTTGTTATTAAGGAAGGAAAATACATTTTTTAAATAACAAACCTAGTATTAAAACATCATAGAAAGAGTATGTACAGATATAATAAGGTTTTATACAGTGTACCTACCTTGGAGATGAGACAAGTTGAGCTAGCATAGACTCTGGCGGAGGTGGAGGGTAGACGAGATAGACGGAGTAGGATGGAAGATTGTTTTTTGCTATCACTATTGTACACTATGTATCGCTAAACTTAAATGCTACTTCACAGCTGTTTGTTTTTCTTTTTCTTTCTTTTTTATACTTTTACCGCAAACACACAATCAGTGTTTACTCTATGAGGTAAACACATGCTCACTACATCATCTAGCAGCAACGTCTCAAGGTCATATCTCAATTGACCGAGTGACAACTCGTATCTGTTAAAAAAAAAAAAAAACCTCATAAGTCGGGGTGCCATCGTAAAATAAAATTAATTGCTAGATTGACATGATAACCTGCCATCACAATCAGATTTTTTCTCTGATGAAAATCTGGCAGTGATTTTACCAGGAGCGTCAAATCGGATTAATATGCATGTCAAACCTGATGATGCAATTAGAGCCACAATTTAGAGCCTAAATTTCATACAGAATCCGGGTAGGTCATGCTTTCCTAACAGTGGAAATGTCACAGTAAATCCAAAGAAGGTCAAAGCTGGAATAATGTGCAATTTTTAAAGCAGTATTCAGATGATTCTTAAGTGTTAATGGATTACAAACCAGGACTAAATGAGCAGAAAACTACTTCCTGTGCGTTACTAGGTTTTATTATCTGTTTTTCTACAGCTTGATTGTCCTCTATGCTATTCACGTAGGCAACAGTAACAGCTTTTAGCTGTATAGATTTCATATCAGATTAACAAGGATATGGTTCTTTTGACTCTGAAACAGGTCCACACAGCCCATCAGTGGTTATTGAATGTGTGATGCAAGTCATAGGTTATTATGGTTCTATATAGCTTTTGTATAACTGCATGATTGGTCTTTCCCATATACATAATTAATGTTCATTTCAGATCAATAACAGGAATCAAGTATGCAGGATGAGTACCTTAAAGTGTATAACTGCACTAACACAAATCCAACACAGACCATTATACTTCACAGAAAGGATATTTCATAATATTGACACAAATGAACAAAAAAGGCATTCATTCATCTTCTTCCCCGCTTATTCTGGGTCATGGGGGTCTGCTGCACCTATCCCAGCACACATAGGGCGAGAGGCGGGGGTACACCCTGGATGGGTCGCCAGTCCATCT
>JAOTRA010000024.1:3417193-3440618 GCA_026260255.1 Pseudolaguvia tuberculata | reverse complement strand
TATATATATGTATATGTATATGTATATGTATGTGTGTGTGTGTATGTATGTGTGTATATATATATATGTATGCCGTTATTGAGAGGTATAAAAATCATATCTTGGTTGATATTTAACAATATTGGTAGACAATAGGGGTGTGCAATACAACCGAATTATCATATATTTGTATTATTCATCTTCTAACCCACTTATTTCGTAATTTCAGCGCCATGGGGGTCTATTCCAGCACACCCTGGGCAGGTCCACCAGACCGTTGCAGGGCCACACATAGACATACAATCACATACATGAGCAAGACATGCATTAAAAAGGCACAATAAAAGAACAGTAATAATCTGGCATTAAAATAGATTGAATATAAAATACATTTATGGTTAACCTCATTTCCAGTCCTAAATACACTTCAAAATAGTTTTGGAATAAATTTTAATAAATTGTGAAAATTACCTGTGGAAGCTAAAATGTTAATTCAATAACACGCTAACACAAGTTTAACTCATGTTAACGACCCCTAATAGAGTGAGTGGCGTAGTGCTTAGCACGGTCTCCTCACAACAAAAAGGTCCCAGGTCTTTCTGTGCGGAGTTTGCATGTTCTCCCTGCACTTGTGTGGGTTTCCTCCTGGTACTCTGGTTTCTTCCCACAATCCAAAAACATGCACATTAGGTGTGTGTTTGTGTGTGTGTGTGTGTGTGCGCGCGCCCTGCGACGGACTGGCGTTCTGTCCAATGGGAGAATATGCGGGTTAGAAGATGAATGAACTATTTATCGATAATATACACTAGAACATTAATAAAGCATTAAATGGATAAAGTGCTTTGTGTTGCTTTTTTGAATGTTTAATTATTTTTCCACAAAATTAGAACCGCTAAAGTCTCAAAACGGACAATAACTAGCCATACACGTGATTTTCTTGGACAGTCTGTGTGTGTATATGAATGTGTAGGAATATTTGATAGAGTAGGTAGGTTGTATATGTGTGAAATATCTCTGCTTGAGGCGGTGTTTATGTAATTTCATTAACACCATTGTATGCTGTTCTTGGTTGAGCCTGAACACGTTGTATTGCGTGGGGTAATAAATACTGCAATTCCGTGAAGCCAATGCAGTAAAACGGGACTAAACTGTATCCTGCCCTGAGACACCGTGAGCCAAGTGTCTCCTTGACTCGTTGCACATTACCTGTGCATTACTTTGGTGTTTGGTCTCGAAACCCTATTGTTGGCTAAATGTTTTAGCCAAATGATTTTATTTATTTATTTATTTATTTATTTATTAGTAAATACATTGTGTCTGAAAGTAGAGTTGCTTGTGGATCAGTAGCCTGTTTGTGTTTTGTCTAGGACCTGGCTTAGTCTTGGCATGATGCAATTCAGGTGAGTCACTTACCCCGAGGGATGAGTCTGTTTCCGGATTTAGTGAGCTTTTATCCATTTATCAGTCAGAAGTGATGTACCACAAAAGCAATGCTTTACTCTTACCAGAAAGAATAGGTGGGTGTGTGTCTGTCAATGTTACCACTACTGGGTTCTTGAGAAAGTCCTATAACCCCCCCCCCCCCTCCCATTGTTCAATAAGTAATTTGATTGGTTGTTACAATGTTACAAAGCAACAAGAATGGAAAACCGTTTTCTTCTCTACTGTTGATTGGTGATTGTAAATTGGCCATAGGAGTGTGTCCGTGTGCCGTGCGATGGACTGGCATCCTGCCTCTGGCCCTATGTATGCTGGGTTAGGCTCCAGCAAACCCCCATAACCCCGAATTAGAAAATGGAGCTGATGATTGAATGAATGTTGCAAGCTGTCAAACAGATTATTTTGTAGATGGGAAAGAACGTTTTATTAGCAAAAAGGACAGCTGATGGAGGGACACCATGTTGATTAGGGCTGCACAATGTTAAAGAAAAAATGTGATGGTCAATATTATTCATTCATTGATTCATTCATTCATTCTTTCATTCATTTATTTATCTTCTGACTCACTTATTCCAAAATTTAGGATCACAGCACACATAAAACAAAAGTCAGGGGTACGATCTGGACAGAATGAATGAATGGACTGAATCAAACCCTTTTTGTGAGGCAACAGTGCCAACTACTGTGCCACAGCGCCACCTAAATATGATCTTTATGATTTTCCTGTGTATGAAGACTTCTGCTGCTGTTAGCTAATGCAAATAGTTTCTTCGTTGCCTCTCGTACAAGTATTAACATGCTCATTTTTTGCAAAACATTTGTAATAGTTTGCTAATTCATTATGCTCTTATTGGCAGAGATGATGATGGTTATTATATGGAGCTTGACATAAAAATTGGCACTTTTGGAAAAATCCTGAATCGTGTCGGAAATGTTAGTAAGTTCAGATGAAAATGTTGTCCTGGTTTTCAGCGTAGATCACACAGTAAAAATTTATTTTAAAAATTGAAACGAATTGTCGTGGATTGTTTTATTAAACACACCCACCGTTACTACAGCGAAACCTTTGAGTTCTCTTTCAGAGAAAGTGCTGACCGTTGTGTGATTACAACATACAAAAATGAGTTAGATGTGAGGGTTTGGGTGCTGCGCTTGATCTGTTCTGGAGGATGTGGAGCCCTGGAAGAAATAACTTCAGTGAGCCAGGTGGGCTTAATATTCTTCTTCTGTTGTTTATGTTGCTGTCTTTAGAAACAGGAGAAATTAAGTGATACCTTTTTGTCTAATAGCAGAGAGTTGGCCATTGTCTGGTGTTTGTGACAAACTGCAAACCTTTTCCCAAGAAGTGCTGACACACTCTTCATCCATCTAAGTCATGACAAATAATAATATTTTAGGGTAAAATGTGCATCCATGTCCATGTGCATGTATACGCGTCGATTTGTTAGCCAGCCATTAATGTCTCAGTATGATTTATTATTCAGTTGGGAATTCCTGATGGTTTACATTGATGACAGTAAGTATCTATTAGGGGTTTGAAGAACCAGCTTCTCAGCAACCAAGGGATCGATCTATTTCTGTTCAAGATGGAGGAAATCAAGCAGTGCAACTTCAGCTGAAACTCGCTGACCATCACACATTTTTTTGTTTCCTCGTTCTCACATGACCATCATTCAGTTGAGTCCATGGCATTAAAAGGGAACAGTATTATACCGCTTCCCCTTAGCAGCCAATATTTGATTCTGTAGCCATTGGCTAATTCCACAAAAATCATTCATTCATTTTAGTCATCTTCTGCACCAGCTTAGTTTCTAATTTGCGGTCACTGGGGTCTGAAGGGGAAAAAGGCACAAGTCGTACACCTTGTGCTAGTCCATTATAAGGCCACATATACATTTATATCACCAATCAATCTAACGTACATGTCTTTTGACTGAGAGGAAACCGGAGTACCTGGAGTAAACCTCTGTCCTGGAATTGAACTTGGGACCTTCTTGCTGTGAGGCATCTATATTTAAGTCTTTATTTAGTCACATTAGTGCTTTAAACTCCATTCAGGAGTTTAAGAGCCCCTTTCACTAGGTTATTTCATGCCTGCTACATTCCACTATAACACATTTGTTATTGGTCTGGTTTTTCCATTTGCTTACTCATAATTCTTCAGATGGGTCAGGTTCTACCTTTTAGGCTTTCATTTCAAAAGTATATCCTGCTGTCTCACTTCCGCTTGCTGTGCACATTTTATGTACTGTGCTACATTTAGGTTTTATATAGCGTTAGGACTGGAATTTGTTTTCTAGTGTTTATTTCAGAATTATTTTCATCCATGACAAGTTTTCACTGATGAAAACCAGGCAAATGCTAAAACTGTAGCTAAAATATATTGTTGTCGTAAAAAAAATAAAAAGGAGATGAAAAAAGATGGCTGACTATTTGGAAGCAATTCATTCCGAAATAATCTTTGGCTATCGGTGCGGTGATGTGACTTGAGCCATTTTACATACGTTAGGTGTCTGTGCGACTCAATAGCTACAATGCAATGGTAACAGTTGGGAGAAAAAGAAGAGCAGATTTACGGTTGATGCCGGAAAGACCCTGTGTAAATTGTGTTGAGTTTCGCTGGTAAAAAGCAGAGCAGGTATTTTAAAGAAATGTTTTATTCCAGATGTTTTTAATGAGACTTATCATTTAATTATAGTTACAATATTAATTTAAATAAATTACACTTCAATTAAACTAAATCCAAGACTGCCTAAAAGCAAGAAGGCTTGGGCCGGAGGTCTTTGTGAGTTGTGCTTGCCTGGGTTTTCTCTGGGTTTCCTTCCACAGTCCAAAAAGTGTGTGTACACGTGTGTGTGTGTATGCGGTCCAGTGCTGGACTGGCGAGCTCTACAGGATGTACCCCTGCCTTTTGCCCTTTATGCACTGGGATAGGCTCCAGCTGACCCCTGTGACCCGAACTAGGGAATAAGTGGGTTGATTTGACTAAAATTATATGCTGTTAAGTCGGCTAAAACTAAAACGGAGGACTATAATATGGCTAAAACTACAGTAATTAACATCTGCTGTCAAAATGAACACTGGAATTATCCGCATGGAACCAGTGTCTCCATGTGAGATACACATGTGTATATGCTTCATCATTGACCAAGACAAAGTCCTGGCGTGGAGATCTGAATTTAACAACCAATCTTCTTAGTTTTGTCGATGTTCAGAGACATGTTGTTGGAGCTGTATGCTGACTCGTCATTCTTGCTAAAAAGACCCACCATGGTCGTGTCAACTCTAAAATTCGAGCTCAGTGTAGTGTTGCCAGAGATGCTGTAGCATCATGATCCATTAACCTGCCTGTTCCTAATCTGAAATGTGTAAGGTGGTCACATCCATAGCTATGCATTGAGATTTCTTCTGAGGTTCTCATTACCATGATACCATCTTTTGAATCTGGTCTCGGTTTGATCAGGCTCAGACGCTGCCAGATAAACCAGCCATGACGCACTTTACCGGTCAAACCAATCTCATGCAAAGTGTCCCATGTCTAGGATAGCCCTTATTTCCTTTCGTTACAGATGTTCTAGAGAAACAAGCAGAACCAAACTTGCCATGTGACTCGGAGTATCAAGAGGGTAATTGTCTTGACATTATAGTTAGCATGAAAAGCGTTTTTTATCTTTTACTACGGGTACCAATATATCTGTTTCCCATAATACAGTCTGAACAGAATGGGGTTGCATTTGTAAGTGGAAAAATCAATAACGGAACTATCGGAAGATTGTTACTTATCTTTATAGTAATTGGAAGCCAAGCAATAGGCGAGGCTCATCCGGGGTTCCATTAAGCTGAGAATGTGAACATGTGGGACTCCTCATTCGTGCCCCTGATGATGTGGGATGTTCAGCTGTTATGAGAGATGCTTGTGGTAAATGGCTTTGGGTGCTCTTTTTTCCCCATTACACCCTGAAGCATAACTAGTCCGGCTCCTTATTCAGATTGATGTGCACTGAATGCCGTCTTGACCATGCACTTAGCAAATCAAGAGGCTTACCACTTTCAACTGTGCACTTTAGTGACTTGTGTCCTCAGACTGTGTATTATATATACATACACACACACACACACACACACACACACACACACACTCATCCACCCATCAAAAGCACCAAAAACAAAAAAAACCTGATCCATCTATTTGTCCGTTATAAAAATCCTATGTCTCAAGCTACACATTGTATTGGACTCGTCGGGAATAAGATGTTAAACACTGAATCTGCTATTTCTATATCATGAGTGTTCCTGGCTTTTCTGTGCCACATGATGTTTTTTGGTTGTACTTTGGGTTGCGTTGCCTACTGTCAAAATGGCTCTGCTGTCTGTTTTCTCACAAACTATTTTCAGTATTTTGGTACATTTTTTTTAAGCGCAATTGTTTTGATAATAATGTAGCTAAAATCAAGACATACGCACTACGTGATTCTCCTCTGATGATGCTAGCAAAGCAAAGTTTTAAGATAAATGTAAACTACATCTAATTAGATCTGTCTCCTGTTTGGACTGCTCACAGAATTGTAACGCAACAAACCTTAAACCTTACTAGCAAAAATAAAAAGCCAACTGCTATAACGGATTTCACATTTGATAGATATTTTGTTAAAATATGCATCAGATTTGTTTTACCTAACAAAATTGGCTTTTGTTTTTCCTACTCATTTCATAAAGTTGGTTAAGGAGCCTGTAATTTTGTGACTGCTTGTGTACGGTAGCCGTTGGCTAATGTGGGTGTTAAAAGTTGTGGTGTAACCTCTGGGGTGGATCCACAGTAAGTCGATACACAGATAGGGCTGACATACCTGAGGCAGTGACGGCACCCAGTTGAGCCATTGCACAATGACTACTGCATATGAAAACATTGTTTAAAACCAGAGTATGTTAGACTCAAGGGTCTACAAGTCCTTAAGAATAGAGAATTGTAACTAATGTAAGGTAATGACAGTGGAAGAACTCTCGATCCACCGACCTGTCTGAATCCACTTATTGTTGTTTTTAGTCCTTGACACACGGTGGACTTTCTCATCTCGCTCTATTGTCTGAGAGTATCATTGTTCAGTGCTTCCTCTGTATGTCTCTATGGGTTTGCAGTCTGGCCATTTAGAAGTCCTGATTGTTTTGTGTTACTCTAAAGCTAAAAATACTTTAACAGCATTGTGATAGTCATAAGCTGCTTGTTTGGCTCGCTGATAGAGCACGGGTTTAGATAAAGAGGCATGTGTACAGGATGTTTACTCGTCACCATGCCGTGCTTCAGTATTCATTTAAATGCTATGCTAGCATAATCTTTATGCTAGCAAATTTTCTCAAATCTGGGAATGTAACACAATAGCTATGATATCTGTTTGGAATTTTGTCCTTGAAACATGTGTTGGGTGGTTGTAAGGAGCATAAGACCTATAACACCGGTAAATAGTGCGAGTTTAGCGCCAAGTATGTCACTGCATTTACACATGCCATTTGTGAGAGACTACTATCCAGAGAAGCATTTGGAAAGGATTCAAGGCTCAATCAATGAACAGATCAATTCTGGTTTCACAGATTGCTGGAACATCAACCTGGAACTGTTGGGAAACTGATATTTAAAACATCATCCAAAGTCATGCTTCCTGAGTTCACTTACTACTGAGAAAACCACTAATCTGAATTTGTAAATATTAGTATAAAGGTAAAAGTAAAATCAAACTTCAGCTTTTTGACCTGGATCCGGCAAGGTCCATCTGGAAAACCAGAGGAAGCAGGATGTTATTCCTCGCGTGTGAGTTGTGACCGTGGCTCACCATAGTGAGATAGAACTAAAGAGCGAGTGAGTGGGAGATTGAGCTACAGCGTGTTCTTTCCATACATTGGGTCTGCCAGCAGAATTTTTGTCATTAAAGCTTGAACCCCCATATAAAGTGGATTCTTTAGACATGCTCACTATCTGAAGAAAGAAATTAGTCCTCCTTCATCAGCTGGTGGAACATGAAACGGTACACATGCAACAGTTTTCCACCTGACATCAGGCAGATTTTATTGGTCGGTTAAGTTGGGGATAAAGTCATCAGCGCTGTGGTTGCGGCGTCTCTAACAGCAGATGTGAGCGCCCCAATAGTTGATAATAGAGGATGCAATATTTGTTCAAATTCTTAAGTAGGGTTGTACACCGGTTTAACATGGTCACCTTTTTAGAAAATATTTAGTTACTGGACTTGAGGTAAGGATTGTGAGTGAGGTTGAATAAATTGTAGTACGGAGTGTAGAATTAGGTGAGAAAAGTGTATGTTGATGGCACAAGGTGACGTAGTGGATAGCACGGTTACCTCACAACAAGAAAGTCCCGAGTTCCATTCCCGGACTGGGGATCTTTCTGTGTGGAGTTTGCATGTTCTCCCCCACGCTTGCGTGGGTTTGCTCCGTATACTCCGGTACTTTTGTCCAAAAACATTAACATTAGGTTGATTTGGGGAGTCAAAATTGCCCATAGGAGTGACTGTGTGAATTGTTGTTTGTCTATGTATGCCCTGCAATAGACTGTTGAGCTGTCTAGGATATACCCCTGCCTCTTGTCATATGTGCGCTGGGATCAACTCCAGCGAACCCCTGTGATACCTGTAAGAAGTAAGAATACCTGTAAGAAGCTCAAACCAATGCTTTCTATGTAATACATAGGAAGTCCATAGGGACAACGTGTCATTTAACACAGTTGGTTACAGTGTGGGGTAGCTAATTGGATCATCTGAGTTTGATTCCCAGAACCACCATATTAGCACCGTTGCGCCTCTAAGCAAGGCTGTCTGGATAAGGGCGTCTGCCAAATGCTGTAAATGTGCTATAATAATTGTTGCATAATATCATCGCAAGACTATTTGTTGACCATGGAACCGAAACATGACTGGGATCATTTTGTTAGCAATTATTAAAGCTAGTGTTTTTCTTAATGGTGCTTTTTATCCAGCAAGAACATCAAACCATATACAGAGAAAGTTTAATAACTTTTAGAAATAAGTTTTAGTGGTATAGAATGCAAGCTGAATTCCTCGGCCTCGGGCTGTAAAACTAAATCGGTAGATTAAACTGGAGAAGCCATCGTAAAATAACCTATTTTACGATCCAGTGTTGACGTGTTGATACCCATGTTTTGAATTTGCACACTATAGTGCTTTGAGTCTGATGCTGTAGATATGAATCAGGGTGTTGAAAGACTGGGGATTATAGCACCCTTGATGAAGCCCCCCGGATGTGTGTCACAATATCTTTGTGACTCTCTCAAATCTTATGTGAGACAAAGGATGCTGGCTGTAATGAAGGTTCTTGGACAAAGCTCGGTGAACCAGACAACTGATTGAGTTTCACTAACAGCGTCATAAGCAGTTTTGGGACGTTGTATATGACGCAGTCAATCAAACGTGACTCTGTCACACAGGAAGTAGTTTGCATTCCTCAGCACACTGATTCATTTGGCTCAAGTAAAAATGCATAGTTTTTCCTTGAAACGTGCCGTGTTGATTCATTTGTAAATCATTCGAATAAACATTTACTAATGCAGTTTGCAATATTTGTAAAGTCTAAGAACGTTTGTATCCTGGGCCCTGTAAATGGAGGAATATGAACCAACACGTTTGGGGTTACATGCAGCGACCCAGCTAATCTTTAAAAAATATGGAAAATCATCCGATAATTCTCCGCAGCATGTATATGCTGGGTGTAAGTCAACCGGGCTAAGGTTATCTCAGATCAGTCGGGTTCAAATTACTGAACTCATCCGATTTTACTATTTCTATTTATGACCCATATTATTTCATTTATCTTCTTTACCCGCTTATTCCATAATTAGTACATAGGGCGAGAGGCAGGAGTACACCCTGGATAGGTTGTACCTCTGTCTCTTGCCCTATCCATGCAGGGGTACACCCTGGATAGTTTGCCAGTCTATCGTACGGCACACATAGACGAGCAACCACTCGCGCACCTTTTGCCCCTACGGGCAATTTAGAATCACAGATCAACTTACTGTAGATGTTTTTGGACTGTTTTGTTTGTGGACAAATTTAAGATGTCAATTTTCTATACTTTCAGTATCACTGCTCACTGCACTTTACATAAAATTCTGTTCACATTTATTAATCTATATTTAAAGTGCAATGAAAAATAAAGTCAAAGTTTTATATTTTATGCACATAAACACATTTTAAATGGAAATAGAAAATATTAAGCAAAATTTTAGAATAGGGCAGTCCGGTGGCGTAGTGGTTAGCATGGTCTACAAGAACATCATGGGTTCGATTCCTGGGCCAGGAGTCTTTTTGTGTGGAGTTTGCATGTTCTCGCAGCGTTTGCATGGGTTTTCTTTGGGTACTCAAGTTTCCTCCCTCAGTCCAAAAACATATACGTTAGGTTGATCGATAATTCTAAATTACCCATAGGAGTGAATGTGTGTGAGTGATTTGTTTGTCTATGTGTGGCCTTTGATCAACTGGCGACCTGTCCGGGATGTGCGCTGGGATAGGCTCCAGCAGACCCTTGTGACCCTGAAATAGGGAAAAAGCAGAATGAATGAATGAATATTTTAAATCTAAACAACCTTTTAAATGTGTTCCTATTAATTTATATTGCTATCATTATAACCCTGATAATGCATTGGGTCCACCAGACCCTTGAACATTAGCTTGGCAACAACAACATTAACCCTTTTAGAGCTGAAATGTTTTTGCCGTGCGCCTCAGGCTTAAATGTTTTAGTCTTTTGAATAAAACATATTTCGAGCACTCTAGCAAATCTGACGTACGAATGATTCCATGACTATAAACTAAACATTACTCTGCCGTATTTTAGCACTGTTCCACTTCAGATACTTTGGTTAGGCATTTGGGATGACAGCAAGCCAGTGTGTGAAGGATTTACAGAGGTGCTGCTTCAGCTGTCCACAAGCCAGCAGCTGTGAGAGGGACTCAGATCAGGAAAGGGATCAATGTCCTCATTCAGATCAACATTCGCCCCCTCTAATCGCCTCTCGCTTCTGTCCCAGCTGTCATGTGAGGCATCTCTTACACTCTCTGCATACACAAGACATGTGCTGGCCAGCACACTCGCTCGGCACACGTCGTGCCCCTGTCCCCATGCAGGGCAAGTGTTTTAGATCAGCCCAGACAGCCCTGTCCTTTTAGCTTGGTATGTAACTGTGAATATAAGTTTTGGTAATGGATCTGTACAGGGATGAGGTTCATGCTTTAACTTTCGTGATGCTGATGTCATTCATTTGTATTTGATTATAAAATGGTCCATTAGTAAGATTAATTATTTATTTATTTATTTGGCCCTGAGCATGTTTATTAGCTTTTCTTTGTTAGCACTTCAATTAGTTTCCATTTGAATCTCTCTAGAGGTTTTTTCCTGTCCATATGGTCTACCCTTTTAGGTTGTGTCTGACTGCAGATGGTCTTAATAATTGAGAATCCTGTTCTAGTAAACGTTGTCCGAGATTACAGGAAAGTCTGTCATGCCTTAGTAGAAGAACACATCTTAAGTTCTTGGCTAATCGTAAACAATTCTTAAGACAGGACCTGTTTTATTTATTTATTTTTAAATCTCTGTTTTTTTTCTGTTTCTCTTTAACATGCTCCAACATTTCAAAATCTGTGAATGTGCAGTTGGAGAAATGTAGACATCTGCCATGGTTATGGGTCAACCCCCCCCCCCCCCATCAGTCCGTGAACCGCACTGCCCCCTTAATGCATGACCTTCCATATGAGTGTTGGTTTCTTACAGTCTCCCTCACAGATGGTGAGCAAACATGTAGACTCCGTTTCCATGGCGGTTTAGCCTTCAAGGAGCCGTCTTGGAAAATCTGAGGTCTGAGCCACATCAAAGAACAAAACCTCCAGAGTGTTCAAAAGAGGATCATTTCTCATCTCAGAAGGGTCTGCGTCTGCACCGAACCTCCTGAACTACAGCCTGGTGTTTTAAGGCTCTAAACGACCTGTGACTTGATTTTGGACTTTAATGGGATCATGTATTGGGAGCTGTGGTTGAGTCAGATGCAGAGCAGAGATATTCCTTGTGTGCTTCTCCGAAACAAAGGTGTGGTAGGTGCTGGTCTGAGCATGCTTCTCTTTTTGTAGGTGTAATTTCATTCTAGAACTTATCAGCTTCAGATGCTGTTTATTTTTGGATTATTATTATATCAAATGTCTAGCTCAGAAGACATCTGTTTAGGACTAGTAAAAATGTCTCCGCCATATGATGCTGTTTTGCTTAAATTTGTTCAGCCATGCTTTGTTTAAGCGCTTATAGCTCTTGTATTATGGGGTTTTTTATTAAAGAAAGGATGTAACGCTGAAGAAAATCTTGCCTTCAGATATGCACTGGTTCTTTTCTACCCTCTCTATGGTGTCCTTCTCCACTCTACACTTTCCCTGTTACCCATACTGGGATGTTGGTTTTAGGGCAGCTGCCGTGTGTGTGCGTGCGTGCGCGTGTGTGTGTGCGTGCGCGTGTGTGTGTGCGTGCGCGCGTGTGCGTGCGCGCGCGTGTGACTAGCAAACAGCTGTGGAGGTAGGAGGGGAAATGTAGGCATGATGATTTTTTTCCTCTTAAAATTCCACCAAGCTGTTTAACAATGCATCTTTTACTCCTCCCTCTCCTGGCTCTGTATGCATATATATATATATATATATTTATATATATATATATAAAAAGCAGGCTGGGCAAAACTTTCCTTAGTCAGAGACTTTTACTGCCAGCTTCCTACCAGATTTATACATAAGGTTTCCAAATATATGTGTGTACGGTAGGTTTTTAAGAGTACGATGCCTGTACGTACTTTACTAACACACAGCAGTTTTGAGGAAGACAGAAAAAGACTGATCCGAAGCAGACGGCAGGAGGTGGATTGGTATACCCTTCCAGGTACACTTGGTGTTTTCCACGTCGTTGACTTGATGGGTTCAGGAATTTTTTCTTTTTTTTTTTCTTTTTTTTTTTGCGGAAGACTTGTGCTAACCATGGAATTTGTTCTTTAGATATATTTGAACTGTATTTATTTCAGTGTTACTGATATATCGCAGTTATTTGTTGATTTCATTTATTTGGATTAGTATTAGATAACACAAAATTCCTCTTCTATTCATCTTTTTTATTTCTTTTAACTCAAATTCTCCATTTTTTCCACGGTGAACATATCTTCACCGTTTAGTCATCCTGCATTCCCCCCCCCCCCCTCCAACTCACACCCTCTTGCTTTATTGTGACTCAGTCATCGTAAGCCCTTCCCTAAGGGCATGGTGTTTGACGTCTTCTCATCTTTCCAGGTCTTTTCTATGTAAAGGATTTCTCTTTTTTTTTTTTTCTGAAATCGTTCCCCCTCTCTTTTGGAACAGAAGCTCTGCACAGGCCGTTTGGATTGGACTCGTCTGCTCTGACTGAGGCAGTGCGTTGGAGCTCAAAGGAGAACTTGCTGGGTGCTACCGAAAGTGACCCCAACCTGTTTGTGGCACTTTACGACTTTGTAGCCAGCGGTGACAACACGCTGAGCATCACGAAAGGTATGTGTAATTCTGCACCGCTAATCTTTTTTTTTTTTTTTTTTTTTTTCCGCCACTTTAAAAAATATTTTTTTTTTAATTAAATTGTCCCTGTGGTATTTTTTTCTTTTTGTTTAATTAGATGAAGTGCAATACCTAGTGGGACTTCTGTACTTTTAATTACATATTAACACCACCTCCTCAAACTAAGCTGCTGGAAATAGGATTAAATATTTGTTGTGTGAGACACCAGTCACTGTGGACTCTCCTCATGAACACTAATGCCTTTGCATTTTGTAATCCCCCCAGTTGGCCCCATAGCAGGTGGGTAAACGCCGACTGACACGATCTGAGCGAAGGGAATTAGTGCTTTAGTGAATGAATTTTAATTTCGCCGTATATTTTCCACAGTCTGCTCGATTCCAAATATTGTCTAGATAGCCCCATTGGAGTCATTTGTGGTTCTGGTGTTTAAGAAAAGCATGTGCACTGGTTTGAATAGTAATGTGAGATGCTTTTAACTCAGTCACTGGTGCTGTAAAAGAGAGAGGGATGCGGAAGGAGCAGAGTTTACAGCATTTGGTAGACGCCCTTTTACAGAGCGACTTGCAGTTATCTCTTATGCAGCTGAGAAATCGAGGGTTAAGGGCTTTACTCGTACCTTAACCAGTGCGCTAATACATCCCCACTTAATGGACTAAAACACTCTCTCTCTCTCGTGCTCTCTCTTGTCACAACACTTACTTATTCACTTAACCTCACATCCTTGCTAATGCTTCTAGATCAAAAGTTCATAATGGTCACTACTGGCTGTTTTAAGACATTTTCTAAATCTCCGTTTGTCTTAGGAGAAAAGCTCAGGGTCCTGGGCTACAACCAGAATGGTGAGTGGAGTGAGGTTCGTTCTAAAAATGGTCAAGGCTGGGTTCCTAGCAATTACATCACGCCGGTGAACAGTCTGGAGAAGCACAGCTGGTATCATGGACCAGTGTCTCGCAGTGCGGCCGAGTATCTACTCAGCAGCCTTATCAATGGCAGCTTCCTGGTGAGGGAGAGTGAAAGCAGCCCAGGCCAACTATCTATTTCACTGCGCTATGAAGGGCGAGTCTACCACTACCGCATCAACACCGGCTCTGACGGCAAGGTGAGACCTTTATCTGGGGAAAAAAAAGCACATAAGATACCGTGTTAACAATAAAGTTTACAACTACAGATGATTTTCTAACAAAGAAAACTTTGAAGAATCTTTACCAATACTGACTCCTGCACATTTTTGATAGGGTGACAGAAATATCGGTCTTTCTCACAGGTCTACGTAACCTCAGAGAGCAGGTTCAGCACATTAGCCGAGCTGGTCCATCATCATTCCACTGTAGCAGATGGTCTGGTAACAACACTGCACTACCCAGCTCCGAAATGCAACAAGCCCACCATCTATGGAGTCTCGCCCATCCATGACAAGTGGGAGATGGAGCGCACCGATATCACCATGAAGCACAAGCTAGGAGGAGGCCAGTATGGCGAGGTCTATGTGGGTGTCTGGAAAAAATACAACCTCACTGTTGCAGTTAAAACACTCAAGGTTTGTCCTGTGTGTGTTTTCATAAATATGAACACCTACACCTGTATACATGCAGCTTTGTAATCGTTGTTTATTATAGGAGGACACCATGGAAGTGGAGGAATTCCTAAAAGAGGCTGCCGTCATGAAAGAAGTGAAACATCCCAATCTGGTGCAGCTGCTTGGTTAGTATTCATCGAATTCAAATCGTGGTTGTTCATTTATTTCAATGACCTTTGCCCTTTGACGTGTGTGTATTAAATACTATGGCTTTAATGGCTACCTATTGAGTGGATATCACTCTCCTTGTTCAGGTGTGTGCACACTGGAGCCTCCGTTTTACATAGTGACTGAGTATATGCCCCATGGCAACCTGCTGGACTACCTTCGCGAGTGTGATCGAGAGGAGGTGAATGCTGTTGTGCTGCTCTACATGGCTACTCAGATCTCCTTTGCCATGGAATACTTGGAAAAGAAGAATTTTATTCACAGGTAAAATATTATAATGAAGCAAGTAATCAAATTAAGTCTTAGTGTATATATATATATATATATATTAATATTTAATACAAAAGTACATTCAGTGCTGGATTTAATTTTAGTCAATCTTGGTGAGTGTGGTATTGTTTTTCTCAAGATTCCAGATTTGCCCAGATTTACTTGGTATTCAATAATTGTTGTTTGTTTGCTGTCTTGTCTTCATACTTTTAGGGATCTGGCTGCACGAAACTGTCTAGTCGGGGAGAACCATGTAGTAAAGGTGGCGGATTTTGGTCTGAGCCGGCTGATGACCGGAGACACATACACTGCTCATGCCGGTGCCAAGTTCCCAATCAAATGGACTGCTCCAGAGAGCCTAGCCTATAACACCTTTTCTATCAAATCAGATGTCTGGGGTTAGTCTATCTCGTGCTCTTCAAGGCTGATAATTTATACTATAAAAGTGTAATTCTTCAACTAAATATCTGGGATCTCTTTGCATCTGTATTTTGTCCAGCATTTGGAGTGCTTCTGTGGGAGATTGCAACTTACGGTATGTCTCCATACCCTGGTATTGACCTATCTCAGGTTTATGACTTGCTGGAGAAGGGCTACCGCATGGAGCAGCCAGAAGGTTGTCCTCCAAAAGTCTACGAACTTATGAGAGCATGTAAGTACAGTCTTTACGCTGCTCTCTTAGGAGTCAAACTGTGTTTAACTAACACAAACGTTTGTTTAAAGTTAGTTCTTTTTTTTAATATTAGCTGTTTTAACTTTATCTATAATCTTTATCTATATAATTAGGTTGGCAATGGAGCCCACTGGACAGGCCTTCGTTTGCAGAGACCCATCAGGCCTTTGAGACGATGTTCCATGACTCCAGCATATCGGAGGGTATAGTTACACTTTATTTATTTTTTTTAAATAAAAGTAGTTCTAGATTTACACTTACACACCACTATAATTTTCAATGTTTACTTACTTTCTATTTTGGAAACGTCCTGTCAATGTCAAGATTTTAAAATAATAGCATAATGAGTCAGCAACCAACTCTTGTCTAAAACTTTGCAGAAGTGGCAGAGGAACTCTGCAAGACTGCCTCTTGTGGGAAGAGTGGGATAGTGCACTCGTTCAGTCACGATCAGCCCCTCGTGCCCTCTAAGTCACGGCCTCAGAAGAAGCACACAGACAATAAAGAGAACACGGAGGGGTCAGAGGGTCGCCATGAATCTGGATCTCACGGGCCTTCAGGTATACCAGCTGATCTCCACTTCACACGTCTCCAGCGCAGACTCAAGAGAATGGGCGTGGTGTTCCTCCTAGATTAAAGGGAATACACTTCAAATGCACACCCAGATATACACAGTCACATGCACACATCACATGTCTGGATATCAGCAGTATGACATGACAGATTTTTAAAAATTCTTTTACTATTTTTTGGATAATATTTCTGAATATATTTAAGATGAGTCTAAAACATAAAAATCTTAATATGTATTACACTGATTTAATCACTACTAAGTATTATAATTAACCCACTGTACATTCTCTAATCTAATCCTGCCTTATAGTCCATTATTTTCCAATTCATTTATGTTTGTTTATTAAATGTCATGTCATGGGGAAGGGGTAGCTTAGTGGTTAAGCCATTGGGTTCATACCAGAAAGGTATTGATTTCCAGCACTGCCAAGCAACCACTGTGGGCCCTTGAGCAAGGTCCTTAGCCCCCGAATGCTCACTTTTACAAAAAGTGATCAAATGTAAGTTGCTCTGGATAACAGCGTCTGCCAAATGATGAAAATGTAACTGTAAATGTCATTTGTCCCCTTTTGACGCTGCTTATGAAGACATGCATAAGACTCCCTATACACACCTGCGCACGCACGCACACACAAAACACTTAGCATGTTGTCCTTTGTTTTGATTAAATATGCTTTACCCTCATTTGCTTAGTAATATTTCTGTTATGTAACTTTGTATTAATATTGTATGGATTTTATTTATTTTTAATTTATTTCAGGCATGTATGTATTTATTTATTTTGCAAAAACAATGTCTTTAACACAGGGTCTGGTGTTTTCTTTTATAAATAAACATTGGTTAGTTGTTTTGCTTTGCACATATTGGGTTTGGGGTCTCATTCACTTTTTTGTTTGCATGGTATCTCCCTGTTTTTTTGTTGTGTTTTTTTTTTCCCTGGTCTGGTCCATGGTCCACATCGCCCCCCCCCCCTCCAAACCCCTGTTCAAAAGAAATGCATTGCTGGTTAATTTGCATCTCTAACAGTAAATGCTCTGCAAAAAAGCCAGTTTGCCCAGGGTGATGCCCTAGAATTTCTGTAGAACAAACCAAAAAAGACAAATTAAATTAAAATACTTTTCTGAGATAATTACCCCAAGGGCAGTTTCACTGCTTACAGTACTGGCTTTTAGTTAAAATATACAGCACTATTCTAATACAATTGGACCAGCAGATGCACTCTGAAGGCCCATAGTGTTAAATGTATGGGATCAGTTCTCTTTTTACATTGCACTATCCAACGTACATCTTTATACATAATAATCCATTATAATATAAGTGTTAGGAAAATGTATGCCAAAAATATCAAATGTGATTAAAGCTACACCTTCAGACATGAGTACATCTCTAAATCTGATTTGATAAAAAAAAAAAAAAAGGAATGTCTGACTTTCAATTACTACTTTCAATTATATCACCAATACCAAACGAGTTCTTAATGTATGCAATACCAGCTCTATTTTTTAATGTGTTCCATTTCTTCACTTTAATTCTGTAAAATTCAACACTACCTATTGAGAAGGTTTTCATGTTTTTACTGCAGTCCGCCTCTATAACCTGAGTTGTGTTTTCTTGTTGTTGGGCTTTTCAGCCTCTCTGTTTTCAGGTGATGGTCGTTCCAGTGGTTCTCCTGCTCTGCCCCGGAAGCAGAGAGATAAATCTTCTAGTGGCCTACTTGATGACCCATTGGATGCTACCTTTACTCGTGATCGCAAAGCCGGCTTCTTCAGCTCTTTCATGAAGAAAAAATCAACAACCACTTCCACCTCTCAACCTCAGCACAATCCCACCTCCTCTTTTCGTGACCTAGATACACAATCTCAAAAGAAGTATGAACCTACACCTGCTTCTGGTGGATTTCCACCTCCACTTCCTCAGACTGACGGGATTGGCTTCTCTCCATCTCATGGAGAGGGAAACCATGTTCAGTCACGGTGTTGTGGAGCCACCTTTGGGCAGAAGCTCTCTGGCTCGAACTCTTCCTCTTCTACCCAGGTGGGCAGTAGCAGTAGCTGGGCAGGACTTGCAGGTTTCTTCACACCACGCCTTATCAAAAAGACTCTGGGGTTGCGAACAGGGAAATCTTCTGGGACTGAAGAAGGGGGTGGAGGAACCAGGCCGTTTCCTCGTTCAAATTCAACTTCCTCCATGTCAGCTGGCCTACCAGATTTGGAGCGCATGGCACTAACGTTACCAAGAAACCGCAGCAAGCCACCACTGGAACGCACAGTGTCTACGTCGTCACAGCCAGAGAATGGTGCCCAACGACCCTTGGATACTCTACCCAGAAAACTGGATGAGGGCACAGCACAGATTCGGGACCGACCCAAAGCTAAACTACTACCACGTGCGGTATCAGTGGGCACAGGTGCCGCTAGGGCACCGGGGGTCGGAAGTGAGGCAGATTCTGATGCACATACTCCGTGTAGAGTGGGGCAGGATGACAGGCCAGCATGGTCTTCTCCATCTAAGTCGTTAGTTGGCCCACACAACCATAAAGTCCCAGTCCTGATCTCTCCCACATTAAAATCTGGCACAGCTGATGCACATCTGGTTGGTGTTGACTCACAGGGTAATCGCTTCAAACTGCTGGCCGACAGTGGCACTGATAGGCCGCGACTGATCAAACCCAAATGTGCCCCCCCTCCACCACCAACACTGCGCTCTCTCCAACACAGTTATAGTACAGAAGGTGCAGACGAAGTGACTCGCATGAGCCCAGAACTCAATGGAGATGGGGTTAAAAGGTTAGGGAGGGGGTCAGGAGGATCTCGACCATGCATACCTCCACCACAAGCACCTCCAGCATCAACAAATAAAATGGCCAATGGTGGCACTACCTCTGGCTCTTCAAAACTAACCCTAAGACGGACCCGGCAACAGGTGGAACGCATACCACTGGAAAAAGTTAGTAAAGAAGCTTTGCTGGAGTGTGCCGAGTGCCTCAGCCTTGCGCTTAATAGCAGTACAGAACCATGCTCCAGCAGCCAAGTCTTGGATGCTGGACACCAATTACTCGACTACTGTTCAGGCTACGTAAACTGCATCCCACAAACGCGCAACAAGTTTGCGTTCCGTGAGGCTCTGGGTAAACTTGAACTTAGTCTCCAGGAATTCCGAGCTTCTTCGACAGGTGGAAGTGGGACCAGTCCCGCTGTAGACAACTTGCACTCTTGCATTAAGGAGATCAGTGATGTAGTGCAAAGGTAGTTAGTCGCACTTCCCCGATACGTATTTTTACACATTTTTAAGTATTGTTTTGTAAATGATTGGGGACAGAGGATATTCCCTCAAACGTACCTCAGTAAATCACTACAGATGTTTCTCCCCCCCCCCCTTTTGTCATTGTTTACAGTGGACTGAATACACAGCTCTAAAACATGTAAATAAGCTTGACTGCTAAAACAAATCACATACAGTGTCTTTTTGCCCAGGTTTGGCTTCTCATTTTCTGATCATAAGAGCCCTATGTTTGAAAGTAATAGCTTCAGTTATCCGATTGTTTGGCTTATTTATGTGATGGTATCAATATAGAAAAATGTCTGATTTCTCACGATGATTATTATACTCATTCAATAACGATGTTTGATTGTGTCAAAGAGCAGAATTTCTATACATCAGGCATTTCCTGTTCATGGTTTTATATCAGGAGTACTAATGTTTGGCAGGAAAAATACAGCATGCTATTGATTGGATATAGTTATTGTTTCTACGTTTCGGCCATTGATTGAACGTTCTGGTTCTGCTTATCTCAGTCTCTGGATTGTCTGTTTGGGGGCATGGTGTTAGAAAAAGCTTTTTGTTAATTAGTATATTATATAAAGTGATCTCTAGTCAGAATTGGCTTTTAACAACTTCACGATTTTTGATCTTTTTCCGTCCACCAAATTGATCAAACGCAAGCATAACCTCCGGGACAATCATAGACTCGTGATGAGATCAGCTGATTTGTATGTAAATTTGTGTAGCTGATATTTTCCCCCTAAATTCAAAGCCAAAGACTAACAACAAAATCATTAATGTATAAAACATACGTTGACTATACAGTAATTATCCCAGATATCTAAATCCAATATCAATGTATTGTTGGTGGTCCTATGAGTGTGTATATTGATTTATAGACTACGACTTGGAATGTTTTCAGAGGTTACATACAGGTTTGATATCCCGACCTAACAGTTGAATGTGCTAATGATAAACACTGCTAAGCTGTTAGTTTTTCTCTTGATGGGCACAAGGTTAGACATTGTGATCCCCCCCCCCCCCACTGTGACTTTAGACACTCACTGCAGAACAGCAACTTTACTGCAATATTGCTAGATTTAAGTGACACGTCAGACCACCATTTCTATAGCACATGGGTTTGTATTTGTGTTTTTGTTTTAAATGCCTTCTAAACTTGAATTTTTAAATTATTTCTTATTAAAAGCACAAGATTTAGTTTTTTGGTGAATGAATAATTGTGCATCCTTTCCTACAAGAAGCATTAAAGACCATCTTTTATGTAGCTTTGAGTGTTTACTGATCGGAAGGATCACACTGAAAGAAGGGTCTCCATCTGAACATGTCCTAGGTGAATGTATCCATCTTGTCAAATGGTTCATAATTTTATGATTTTTGCCAGACTTTTTATTTTTTTTTTCTTCTTCGTCTGTTCGGTTATTTGAAACTTTGTAATGTTGTTAAATTGATGTACTTTTTACACTGGATGCCATTTTGAAGCATAGATATTTACAGGCTCTTGCCTTAAATCGTCTGTGATGTAATCGTCGATGTGATGTAATCTCAACTTCATTTTCCACTTAACCAGAACCGAACGTATGGGCCATGTGTATACGTTTAAGGAAGCAGGTTTGTTTCTTTAAAAAAAACAACAACAACGCTTGGTGGGTTTCTACCATAAGTAGCTTCTGCAATTTCATGGTGCCTTTTATTGTGATAGATTTTATAGCTAGGAAATTACATTGGGAATACTGAAATATGGAGCCGATTAGCTTATTAAATGGGCAATAATGCTAGACTCTTCAGGGGGTGTACAGTGTCTGACTGGTAGAAAGGTGTGCAATGTTTAGTCCTGTAGCTGTGAGAAAGGCAGGGCTACGTAATTTGGATAGATCATTTTTTAAAAAATTATTATTCTGGTTAGAAACTCTGCCGTATAAAGAGATTTGAGCCCAATTTATTGACCAACAGTACATTGTCATGGAGAAGGTTTCGGAGGAAAGGGTTAATGCTTGGATTAAGTGATATTCAGGGAATATTTTTACAATTTGAGTGGTTGAAATGGAAAAGTGCTCCCAGTTCGTCGTCACGTCACATCACGTCGTTGTCGGTAACTCTGCCATCTTTTGTTTTGTTTAGGCTGATTAGTATATTTGTGCCATATATGTGGCATCAAGGAAAACCTGTGAAATAGAGAAATGGGTGGAAACGGTGTCCGGGTCCCTGTTTACTTGGTAAAAGCCAGTTTGAGCAACACAACAGTACACATTTATTCATTATTTTTTTTTTCCCCCACTCTGTATTTTTTTTTATTTATTTTGGAACCGTCTTGTAATTTATATCAATTTTGTTAACGATTTTCAAAGCGGATTTTTTTTTTTTCCACATAAAAACGTCATTTCTATACCAAAGGCACCTCTGCAGACCTTCAAGTGCAATGATGAACGGAACACTCTTAATTTTAAATATGTGAATTTTAAAGCAGAGGTTGACAAAATAACAGTATTTTTCTGTTATGTACAAAGTATATTTTGTGTGATTTTTAATTTAAAGCTCACTTTTAATAGCATTACTGTGAAGTGCTTTCTCAGTGTTACACTTGATGTAAATAATAATTAAAAGAGTTGAATCTGAGGCTGCGATTTGGTTATTTTTGATTTCAACAATTCGGAAACATTCATCATCTTACTCACTTATTCGAGGTCACAGGGGTTTGCTGGTGCCTATCCCAGCCCACATAGGGTAAGAGTTAGGGGTACACCCTAGACAGGACACTAGTCCCATCACAGGGCAATTCGATAATATTTGTTCAGATTTATTAGCCATTGCGAATTTGAACAATGTATGTTCTCCAACTTCAGTGTTTGTCATGTGTACAGTAAGAAAACAGATTTCCCTGTACAATGAAATTCTTACTTTGATGTTCACACCGAATGCCAAAAGTTTACAGAGTAGCTGCAGGCATGGGTTCGGGTGGGCTGCGCCTATCCAAGCCGTCTGTTTTACCCACCCAATCAACATTTGGTAAAGACAGCTATTATTCTCTTTTTGTATAATTTGTGATTTGATGAAAGCAGTATGACATGGGCTGTGTTCAGACGTTTGTAAAAGAAATCACTGAGTAATCCCTGAGCCTGATATTTTTCTTTGTCTGCATGTCTGTTATCTACACAACAACTAATTCCAATGATTTTCTTTTTAATATTTACACAATTTTTGTGCTTTTCTAAACATTCATTCCTCTTCTGTACTTGCTTATTTCCAGGGACACACACACACCCACCCACCTATTGACCATTCATTTTGTTACCCGCTTATTCCCTAATTTAGGGGTCTGCTGGTGCCGATCCCAGCGCACATAGGGTGTGACTCAGGGGTATGCCCTGGATGAGTCGCTAGTCCATTGCAGGGTCACACATAGATAAGCAATCACACACTCATTCCTATGGCCAATTTAGAATTACCAATCGACCAAAAAATTTTTCTTTTGGACTGTGCCAATTTTTTTTTTGGACTGTGTGAGTACCCGGAAAAAACCCATGCACGCGTGAGGAGTTTTCCCACTACGCCAACGCGCCGCCTGTCAACAATATTATAATATCATCTCCTTTCGGCTGGTCTCGTTCCAGCGGATCACTCTTCTCCACACTACCCTGTCCGCTACATGCATATCTTCCCTCACCACATCCATAAACCTCCTCTTTGGTCTTCCTCTTTTCCTCCTACCTGCCACCTCCATCCTGAGCATTCTCCTACCAATATAAACAATATTATAATATATAAAATAAAATATTAGTACAATATTTTGCTATACTATTTGAGAAGAATCTGGAAAGGTGGAGGTATGTGCTGGAGAGAAGGGGAATGAAAGTCAGCAGGAGTAAGACTGAGTAC
>JAOTRA010000024.1:3399852-3417093 GCA_026260255.1 Pseudolaguvia tuberculata | reverse complement strand
TGTGTGTGTGTGTGTGTGTGTGTGTGTGTGTGTGTGTGTGTGTGTGTGTGTGTGTGTGTGTGTGTGTGTGTCTGTAGCGTAGCAGGTGCAAAGGGTTGAAAGTGTGTTTTTATGTGCATAAAGAATCAATCTTCACACAGCTGTTAACGGAACACGAGCTACACTGTGTGTGTACTTGTTTTTTACCATTCCTAACTAAAGACACAAACTAAAATCCATCTCGGCTATTGGACAGTGTAACTCCACACACTAGATATTTTCCAATGGCTTGTTGTTGGGATCAAACATTTTTACATAAAGTTTTTTATTTAGAATAGTGTGGATTTGGCAGGAAAAGATGGACGGGTTTTTATTCGGGCTGTTACTGTTTTTTTTTTTTTTTTTTTTTTTTTTTTTGAAAGAAATCAGAGAAACAAACTGACTAAAACGGGACCTGAACAAACACATGCATGTTAATCTGACGCTGATGCGATATCTGTGTGTATCAAATTTAAGACTACACACAAACATAAATCATATCTCCATTAAACAAAATGCACAAACGTGTAGCAGAACCATTCATTCATTTATCTTCTTAGCCATTTATTCCCTAATTCGGGGTCACAAGGGTTCGCTGGAGCCTATCCCAGCACATAGCGCGAGAGGCAGGGGTAAACCCTGGACAGGTCACTGGTCCATCGCAGGGCCACACATAGACAAACAACCACTTATACACACATCCACTCTTGGGCAATTTAAAAGCACCAATTAACCTAATGTACATGTTTTGGGACTGTGGGAGGAAACCAGAGTACCCAGAGGAAACCTAGGGAGAACAAACAAACTCTGCACAGAAAGTTCCCCAGCTCGGGACCTTCTTGTTGTGAGGTGACCATGCTAACCACCTGTAGCAGAATCCGAAATGTGAAAAGATTTATACTTCCATCTTTGTTAAAGGAAGCAGGTTACTGACAGTGCGTTTGGGTTTTTTTAGCTGTAAGTTCTTGCTTTTTTCTGTTTGGTGAAGATGTCACAGTACGTGACTGTAGGATTTAGTGGCCCTTTTTTTTTTTACACAGCAGTGTAATTCATGTTCTCACATACAGCCAATAAAATGGAACTATAACCTTCTTCCCGACATACGTTTATTAATTCAGATCAACACAATGTATTTATTCACCGCTTTACGTCACCTGATCAATCATAAATGGTATTGTTTGGAAACTACCGATTCCAATTGTCTAATTAATCAATTAATTTTAATCAATGATGTCAATGAAAAGAACACTTAAATAATGCTGTAAGGACCCACTAAACTGACTAAACTATTAATTAAGTTTTCATTTAGTGTCCATGTTTTTGTGTGTGTGAGGTAAATGCATTTTCCCCCTCTGCCATAGTCTGGTGAAAGTGTACGTGCACAGGTGGGAGACCAAAGAACAAGCGGCAAATACTTGTCATTATCTATTAAATCTTTTCTTACAATTGCAATATTTGGCAGACACCTTGCTCAAGGAATCGAACCCCTGTCTTTCTGGTATTAGTCCGACACCTTAACCACTAGGCCACAACTTCCCTATCCCTATTCAACTCAAGTATTTAGCAATAAACACTCATTGTTCTGCTCGTCATACATCATGTGCTGGCTAGCACTCTCGCCATATTAGTGAATTTTTATAACTGTAACTGGCCATCCTGCTCATACTACCTTAGATTTCCTGGTCTACTCTTGAACAAAGGTTTGACATGCTCTTGAATGCTTTTCTGCTCACCATGGTTGTGAATAGTTATGCTCACACTTGTTGTAGCTCAAACCTGGCGTGTCCTTAACAAACCATTTCTCAGTCCTGCCATTGGAGGCTTTATTGCACCATTCTGCAGAAAGTGTCATGGGAATTCCAGAAGAGCAGCATTAACTAAATTAACTGGAACTAAATTCCAGTTTAGTCCTTGGATACTAAACCCAACAACCAGAGCAAAGCGTTCGCATTAATGCGGGACAGGATACTTTTACAGCCTCACCATTGCAGTGAATGCACAAGCTGTCCCAATTATTATATAATTACCACAGTTATTTGACAATTATCCAAATTCAATAACTGGGACAGACTGCACCGCAGTTTAGAACACATGCGAGCGTAATAGTCAAGTGAAAGTTCAGCATTTGTACTATTTCTTTTTAATTCCTCTTTCTATGTAAATATTTTAAATAAGTTTAAAGCTTTCAGATTAAAGCAACCATCACTTTTGTAGCTTCATCAAAGCTTAATTCTACTCAATCGTTTTCCTCCGCTCCCGTTAGGGGTCGCCACATTCGACTTGGCGCATTTTTACGCTGGATGCCCTTCCTAACGCAACCCTCCCATTTATCTGGGCTTGGGACCGGCACTAAGGATGCACTGGTTTGTGCAACCCTAATGACAAGGTTTTTATGGGCAGTTTAGACTCAGCAATCCGCCTATTGTATATGTTTTTTGGGAGGAAGCCCAGAGTTCCTGGAGGAAACCCATGCAAGCACTGGGAGAACATGCAAACTTCACATAGAATTATCCCCGGTGAAAGGTTTTGTCATTTTAACCATATAGGATGGATTAGTATACAGTAAAATGAGACCTTTTTCTCCTGGACCCTTAGTGCTTCAGACGGTCAATACAGTAATTCAGTATTTATCTGTGATTATAATTATTGTATTGTATTTTTGACAGAATCGTCTCCTGACAATAATCCCCCTAATTCTTTCCAAGTAATAAGAATTAAAATGGTCTGATGAAATATCACAATGTAATTGTTTTTTCAATATCGTCCTGTTAATGAATGACAGAATACAGATTTTTTTTTTGCTCTGCTCTTCTGTTACATTGGATAATTTTGTGGTGTTAAAAGAGTACTAAAAGTCTAAGGGTGTGTCTGAAATCATTTTCTATTATAGAAAAGCTAGAAATAGTGTGAAATGAAGAGGGTTGGAAATTTTAGTGAAAAATGGGATGCAAATGTTCCTGGATGAATACTACTTCTGCCCAGATACCCACACGATGGACATATTATTATCTTGTGTGAAGACCGAGGAGACAATTCCTTCAATTTTCAAAACAGTGGAAAGGAGTAATGGGAAGAACCTTATAGTTAAATAGCTTTTGTTTGAGGTTTTCGATGGAAGCTTTGATTGCACATCTATAAAATTGGAGTAACAATTTTGAAAAAAACAAAAAAAAATCCCAGACATTCAAGTGTTGAACAGGATTTTCAGAAATTTCTGGTAAAACTGGCCATTGGTTCAGAAACAAGTATTAAAACGGTGTCAGTTAGCCTGAAGCTCATTGTGAAACCAGCCACACCCGAGTGTTTCACTTTACGTCTAGAATTACCCTCACCTAATTACTGTTAGTTATTACTTCGATCTACTGTCATCTTAATCTAACGGTAAGCTGTGTCATAAACCCGTTCCTGGTTAGGAAAGCTGTTGCTTTTAGATTATGGAGTTAATTGCAGTAAATGAAGTAATGAACTTTTATCAGTGATTGGCGAAACACACACTTTGACTGATCCATCGCACACAAAAATATGTTCTACTGTAGGGTGTGTCTGTGTGTGTATGTAATGACTTGTAACTGTGTGTATAACATTGTCTCAGAAATATCTAGCGTTATATTGCACATCATGTGTTTAAGGATGCTATAAAGTGTTTGCTGTCGCAATACCGGTCAAAAAAAAAAAATCGCAATTAGTTAATTAAGACAACCTACAAAAACAGGCACCGCCCAACTGGTTCTACAATCTGTCTGAAATGGTACTTTTATTTTGAAAACTTTGAGTAGAAACGCATGTGAAAGGCTTACAGACTTACGTTCTGATGATTATACAGGTAGTTGATTGTCCTGCTTTTACCCCTCCCAGAGTGCCTCAGTGCCCCAGGCAGTTAAATGATTAAACTTTGGTAAATATCTCAGTGTCTGTGAGGCTCTTGGACTTAATTCCATCCGGCTTCTTCCAGTCACACTCCTTAGGGTGACAAACCCACGCGCCTCTCCGTCAGTCTTTGGCTTTGCAAGAATTATGACCTCATCATGCCTAAGACAGATGGTGTAAGGGGGTCAGCCATTCTCTGCTAGAATTAAAGACCACAAGCATTGCCAGCACAACTGTTTATAGGGACAAAAAGCACCGCCTGAACATTTTTCCTCCAATCTTCTAACGTTGCCATGCGGTAATTATAGACGTCTATGTGGCAGTCATGTTTCCACGCTGTTTTTTAAAAAGCTGTTTATCGGAGTCTCTACATTGGCTCCCATTTTCACGTTGGCTACCATTTAGAGTTGGGGGGGGGGGGCGAGTCCTTCAGCAAAAGTCTGTTCATTAAAAAATCTGTCATTTATTCTGGGAATATTTACAAACCCTGGACGACCCCTTAGCATGACAAACACACAGAAAACACACTGTAAGGACATGACCGAGACAACGAAATCATCAATATCATAGTTTCAACTGAACTAGAAAAGTATTGTGCAGAAAACAAGGTGATTATCTGTAAGGGTTCAGCTTGTGGTTTGTAGATGATTACGTTGGCACCACATTGTTACCCCTTGAAACCGTCATTAAGTTGTTTTGTTAAACAAAAGGTTTTTTTCATTCATTGGTTTCTTTCGAATGTAGAATGGACGTCTTTGTTCTTGAAGTACACGCTCAAGGATGTTTCTCTCTTATCGCCACTAAACACAGTTTGTTTTACGAACTCAGATGTACTTGGTTGACAGGCTTCAGGTTGAAGCGTTTGCTTTTCAAACATGCGCTATGACCATAGACCCCTCTGATGTCCCTGGTTGCATCCATACTGCCCTTTGGGTTCTACAAACCAGCTTGGGTTTCTTGTTGCTTCACCTTATTATACAGCAGTGCTTTGGTTCTTTTGTAAACTTCTCAGCTGTGGCTTTATACAAATAGCCATCTTTTAAACAGTGGGGGGGGGACATAAATGTCACTATGTTCAATGCGATGCTCTCTTCACCTAATACCACTGCATGGAACAAATGAAGAAAATCACACAAACTGGTTTTTATCACAAACTCCTCATGTCCTCTCGCACCATTTCCTGTTTCTGGTCATCAGATTTCCCAGCTTTAGTGGTCTGTTTTAATAAGCAGGACTAGGGATATTTTCAGAAGCTGAGTCAGACTTGGCTTTTTTGAAGACACTGTTCGGAGGTTTTGGGACACTAGATGGAAAATCAAATGTCGGGACATGTAGATTAACTTTTTGAGGAAAAGAAAAAAGATCTTAAAGTTTATTGTATAGATGGAGAATCCAGCTTGGAATTTGGAAAGGATTGAAAAGGATTTAAGTAAAGGTTTATATAAGTTTAGGTTAGAAACGACAATGATGTTGAGTTAGCTGTTCAAAATGCAGACCTAAAAGTAGAAGTAGGAAAAATCGAAAAGTCTTTTACTAAAATAAGATTCAATGAAGGAGATATAAGGAGATTCTTGTTACTTTTTCTTCTGATTTTTCTTCTGATTTACTACTGCTGTAAGAAATAGACCATAAACCGTCACAGCGACGTGAAAGTGAGTCCAAGGTATCAGATGAGCCTGATCAAAGTCACACACCACTACAAACGCTTAACATTTACATCCTGTAACTTATTTCATTATTTTAGAACCATTAGATCAAATTTTGACACCATGAAAGATTATTTCCCCATAATTATTCTGATTCTTGTGTTAGGTGTCTCCGCAACGTTTAGTTAAGGATTCCATTACTGTAATGTTCTAGGAAGTCAAAAAAGAACAGCAGTGATTGCTGATTTGATCATTAGAAATTAGATCATTATCTAATTTCTTGATCATTAGAGGTTTAATTTTTATCGATTTTGTAACATTCTAGACATTTGTAAGGTTTGTAAAAATAGCGAAGAAGAGAGTCTGTGCTTTTAAAATGTAATTTAAAAGAATGTAACCGTGGTTTTTCGTTAGGTAGCTTCATCATTTAATACTGATTATTTCTTCTTTTCTACGCATAAACTAGAGCGATGAGAATAGCAACCTGTGTCTCCATCCTGAGCTGCGGCTCTTTGTACATCTCCTCAGACTTCCTCAGATTCAACACCCCAACATTTCCCTCGCTGGCTTCTCCCATGCTGAGGCGTGTCTGAATGTACTCTTCTGTCACAACTAACCCCGCTTCGTCATCAGTCAGGGATGCGACTCTCAGTAAAGCTATGACGCGGCTCTTTTGTTTGACCTAAATCATTATTCCGTTTGAGGACGTTTGCCACTAAATTAGGTAATAAGCGGGTAAGAAAATGATTCAATAAATGCCCGTTCAGGCTGAAAAAAAGGGAGGAGCAATTGACTAACTATGAAATGAACTAGTTTGTCTCAGCCCAGCGAAAAAATGTATTTACCCCTACCGGTGCTGCCGACCAGTAATGCTGACTTTGAATGTATTATAAATTTCACTAGATAAATGTAGTTTTTGTAATGGGTAATATCTGATTCTGAACTGCTCCAGATGTATGTAAGGCAGATTTGGTGGTAGTGTAGTCTCACAGTCTGTAATTCCGTGTTATTTGTGTTTTGGTATAGTATTGAACATTTCTGCAATTGCTATGTGATAGTGGTGGTATTAAGAGGTGTAGTTCCAACTGAAGGCCCAGGTACAAAGTCTTGGTCTTTGAGTTTAAAACTAGTTTTTTTCCATCTACTCTTTTTTTATTGGGGCAAAACAATGAATGTTTTCAGCAAGTTTGATGTTCTAATTTGTAATAGTCTGGCATATTACATAACATTGTTTAATCATGTTCACAATCATGTTTTGAAGCTGCATGAGTGGAAATTGCGCAGTAGGAGGTTTACTGTACAAACCACAGCAATGCAAGCAAACAGACTTGAACGAGACAAGACCGCCTTTGGAAAAATAGTACATTAATCCATTCGAAGGGTCAAACATAATTTCTCCCAGCAGAATATGAAGTAGTTTCTTTGTACTCCAAACAAATTTCAGTAAAACATTGTCTGCATGCATGCTACCGAATGGCAATCCTGTTTCTGGCGCTCACTTTTGTTTCACCACTGCAATTCAGCAGTGCAGGGGGTCTGTAGCACTACACAATGGATTTGCTATCAGGTGACTGTAAGACGAGATCTGAGTGCTGCCAGCACAGCTAGTCTGTGACACCCAGCAACCACGAACACCAGTCATCGAATAACTCGTACCTCTCATTCATTATTCACGATGGTCAATCCTAAACGGCGGAACTGCATGTTTATTCACACACTGCAACAAACAGCCCAGATTTAATGTGTAATGTAAATTCTCTGTGGTAGCTCAGTGGGAATAACTGGAAGATTGGAGTACCCAACAGCACCAAGTTGCTACCCTTGGGCCCCTGTAAGTCGCTCTGGATGAGATGATGTCTGCCAAATACAGTAAACGGAACATTGATTAAGAACATTTACTGTGTGTTATTTTCAACATAAAACTAATTCATCTAGTCCAATTACGGCGTGTGAGAATCCTACATTGTGTCAGAAGGTCAGACTCGTTCGTTTTATAAAAAAGGTACTGTTTTTTTTTTTTTTTCAGTTTGCACAAATTAGTATAGGTTGAAGAGGCTACAGTCAAGTGGGTTTCTTTTCCTGATTATTTTTTTGACGGTCTGAATTCAGCCCCAGACAATCTTATAACATGTTTACATTACATTACAGTGTGTACATTTCAACACTTGAGCTTGGTGTCTTTCTGTAACTCTGAGTGTGGCTTTAACTGGCTGTGTTGAACAGATTCCTCAGTGAAAAGAAGAGAAACAAAAAAAACCCTAATGTCCCAGATCCATCGCAGGGCCACACTCAGACTAACCACCACACACAATCACTACTTTGCAATTTAGAATCATTAATCAACCGAATTTACATCTTTTTGGACTGCAAACACAGGAAGAACATAAACTATGCACAGCCCCCTTGCCTGGGAATCGAACCCGGGACCTCCTTGTTAGGAGGCAACTATGCTAGCCACTATGCCACAGTGCTGCCCTTTCCTGATAATTGCTTTGTACCAATCATGTGGCACTGATGCAAATCATAAATGTTAAGACAGTGTAGATGGTAAAGTGGTAGCTTAAGGTGTCTACCTGGCCCCTAAGCATGGCTCCTTAACCCTCGCTTGGGGGAAAAAGAGATGCATGTAAGTCACTCTGAATAAAAAAAAAAAAAGTTTTTCCGAGCAGGATGCCTTAACTGGATCCAGATGATGTGAAAACTGGAAGCCAGGCACATCCATAGAAAAGCTGAAACAACTAACTGCACTGTAATAACGAGCTAAAAGAAGCAGGACGTTTATATCCACATAACTGACGGTCATTGCATATTGGGTGATATTAGCAATTTAGTATTATTCCGGCTAATGATAATATGGACAATTGATAAGCTGTGGAGGCACAAAGTTGTAGCTCTACATTGTTTAATTTACTTCCTTTATGAAGAATATCAATCTTTTCAATGTTCTTCATATTTGCAATTGAAACTAGTACTGAGACCGCAACAAGCATTTTTATTATCAGTGGCCAGTGAGGTGTAATCTTTACCTGTGTCCATTGATTTTGATTCCTTCAGTCTACTTCTGAGTCATTGATTTAATTTCTGAGGAAACTCTCGGGTCACTATGAACCTGCGCAAAGGTGGAACCATCCACAAGCTTAACAAGTCCATGTTGTGACGCAATGCATTAGGCTTACGTATTATAGTTTGTGTACACACACACACACACACACACACATACACACTCAAGTTAAATGATGGTTAAAGCTACCCAGATGGTTGTGTGAGAGATTTTTCCACTTGACTGAATCACCAGTCTGCTGCTAAAGTGATTTCCAGTCAGACGTGGTAGCTGCAAGGGCTATCTATGACTCAGCTGGTCTGAAAATAAATAAATAATGCGCGCACACCCTGCTGTCATCTATACAGCACACCCACTCACAGAAGTTCTACCAAGTGAGAATACATCACCGCATACCTACCTCTGCTACACCATCATCATTTGTTGACTTGGAGCCTTGATCAAAAGCCTTGATCGAAGGTTAATCCTGGATTTAATATAATTATTAATATATATAGATAGATATATATTTTCCAGACTATAAGGAGCTAAATCAATGAACAGGTATATTTTCATACATAAGGCTCTTTAAGCAGTGGTGTAGAGTGGATTTTTTTAAAGAAGTGTGCATCCCAGAAGAAACATTGATCGAGAATCCGGACTATTGCGCCACATATGGACTGATCCCAGAACTAAACCAAGACTAATTTTGGAGTTGAGCGACCGCGGAGCAGGGTGTCCATAAAGCGTGATTGCTGTGTATAGCCCAGTGCGATGGGGAGCTCTGTGCCGGTCCTTTCCCCTGTGGTCACAAAAGTCAATACTAAAACATTTTGAAAGATTTTTGAGCACCTTGTAGCACATAAAATAAAGCACAATCAGAATGAATACATAAGGTGCACCGGATTATAAGGTTAACTGCTGATTTTTGAGAAAATTAAACTGCGCCTTATGGTATGGTTACCAGAATGGGAGTCACGGTTAAGATTACGGGTGGAGAGCAGTCCTGCTGATAATTGCCATACATCAAATATAATGCTTGTTACTGGCGGATGTTTGACTTTGAACACTGAAAGGTCTTTGCTAAAGGTAGTAACGTACAAGACTAGTGTTTTCTTTTCTTGTGTTTTACTCTCTAACTGGTTCACGAGACCCTGAGGGTGAAGGTCCAATGAGGTTTTGGTTGCTGATGATTAACGAATATTGTAACATAAGTAAAGCATTACATTTACCAACAGACCCCCCACTCCGAATTAGACATTAAGCGGGTTAGAAGATGAATGAAGGGATTAATAAATGAATGTATACATTTGGTTGTGTTGTTAAGCTAAAGTTTTTGGGTTTGTTATGACCCTGGGGGTAGGTTTAGAGGAGTGTTAGGTTAACAAGTGTTAGGTTTTACATATCTCACCATGGAAGGTTAGGGTCAGAGCAAGGGGTCAGCTATGATGCATCATACCTGGCATAGGAAGGGTAGAGGATCTTGTCCATGGACCAAATAGTGGTGGACTTGGCATTGGTGGGGCTTGAACCTGGCCTTCCTGGTTTTTCTTGGCAGTGCCTGTTGTTGAACCCCGGTCTTGTTGGTCTCCCGATCAACAACTCTGCCCCTAAGCGCCCACTGCCCCATTTAAGCCAGTCGGTTTGAAAAGGTATAAACTAGGCACAAACATAAACACACACACACACACACTGCACATCCGGTCAGTGTAAGACTGATCTTTAAAATAAGCAGAATCCAAATTATGACGTAAGGTAAGCACATAGTGCAAAGGTTCATATTGGTCATAGTTCTAGTTATTTAATAGTAACTTTATATCCATGATACTCTATCAGATATTCATACTGCCGGAAATCTTGTTGTCATGAGAACATAATCTATAGTCTGGGTGCGCCGGTTTCCTCCCACAGTCCAAAAACATGCAGATTAGGTGGATTGGTGATTGTAAATTGTCTATTGGAGTGAATGTGTGTGTGAATGGTTGTTTGTCTGTGTGTTGCCCTGAGATCACTGGCGACAGAGATCAGAGATCCTGCCCCACATGGCAGCCGGCGCTTGATCATGCTTCGCCGGCACCCTGTTCCATGGGCTCGGGGTTCTCGCTCTCTCTCACTCTCAAGTCCAAGATTAATCCAGGTTCAGCCCAACTGGTGCAGTCCATATGCGGTGCAATAGTCCGGCATCTCGGTCGATGTTTCTTCTGGGATAAGCACGTCTTAAAATATCCCCTCTACACCACTGCTTAATGCGCTTTATAATCCGGTGCGCCTTATGTATAAAAATGTACCCATTCATTGATATGGAGCCTTATAATCTGGTGCTCCTTATAGTCCAAAAAAGACAGTATTTGTATTTTTAGAGGATTTGCAATACAAACCTCGCCAAGATGACGTTGTCTTTTTGAATAGACTGTATTTAAACATGTTGATCTTGGCAGTAAAAGTAGCTATTTTAAAGTAGCTTCTGCTTCTAAACGTCATGCTGATTCAAGGAGGATCTAGTTCCCATGATTGGAGTATAAAGAGAAGATAATAATAATAGAAAGGAAATTGTTCAACATAGTGTATTTCCTCCTGTAAGTTATGTACATGTAACATTATTTGTATGTCCAATGATTGGACAATGGGGTACATTGTTTTGTCTACAGGTTAGTTTAATGACATGATATAAACCTGTGGAGTACACAACATAAAACCAAGACAAATAGCACAACAATCTTGAATGCCACAGAACAGAAGGAGAACAAGGAGCGACGAAGCATCCATCCGTCTGCTTTCCCTGGGCTGCACCTACATGACATCTCTCCTCCCATCAGTGGTTCGAAAGTGGTGGGCGGCTACCAACAACATGTCTGCAAATATTACTGTGGGAATTTATCTGCTGATCCTGTGGATAATTCTTAGTATCATGATCTTTAGTGCACAAGGAAAAGCAAATGAGAAGAACCTGTGGATTTCATGATGGCAAATCAGCTGAAGGTGTTCTGCCTCACAGGACTAAGACGTAGATACGCTCGCCCTGTAAACCACACGTTTCCTTTTTCTTCATTCATTTCAGTTCTTTTTTATCCGCATTCCGTTGTTAACAGCAAAAAAGTGGATGTTTGTCTTTAATGAGTAAAGCCGGGTGTGGTTGTAGTATGGAAAAACTCCCTGAGATAAAATAAGGGCAACACCGAATGTCCGTTTATAACTAAAACTTTTTTCAGCTTATTTTCTAAAACTGTGCTTTCTGCTTACATTGGTCTTATGGTCTTATTTCATCCTTTTGTTTCTTCTCCTTTCACCTCCTCCCCCATACCCCTCACAGAGCTCCGGTTTGACTGTCTCGGGCTGGATGTAATTCCAACCCTCTACAGCTCTTTTAATTTGCTCTTGATTCGAACAGACAATTTTATAGTTGAAAGCTAAACATTTTCTCTCTCTCTCGCTTAACGTAAAGTTTCTCTAATAAAATTCTTTGTGGGTTAGTATAAACATGTGGCACACCAATGCTTTTTTTTTTTTTCTTTCTCTAAACGTGTTGCCAAAGCGAGCTGGTGCATGTCTTAGTCAGACTGACATCATACCTATTACACCCTGGTTCAAATTGCATTAGTATTCTCCGCTAGCAACATCTAATTTAATTGAACTTCCTTTGAAACGCTGAAACGCTGTTGTGTGTCGGAGGTTTGCTGCACCGACGCTGCAGGCTTAAAAAAAAGAAAAAAAGAAAATCATTACTTTTCATCCCACTTTTCCATGTATCGCATGTTTGATAAGTTATCAGCTCCGTATCACCGCTTAAGACGCATCTGTGTTCTCTGTGTTTTCTTTTGCAGGACCAGTTTGAGAACCTCGACAAACACACGCAATGGGGCATCGACTTCCTGGAGCGCTATTCAAAGTTTGTGAAGGAACGGCTGGAGATAGAGCAAAACTATGCAAAACAGTTGCGGTGAGTTTCCTGATTATAAACTCTGCCTCCTCGAACCGTGCACATTGGGGTCGGATGGACAACAGTGCATGTAATAGTGATTTTTTTTTTTTTGTTGTTGCATGTTTGTGTGTTGACATGTCTGGTTCTGTTCATTTTGGGATGGCCAGTCATTATTATGTCTACGGTAGTTTTAAGAGCCCATAAAACAAAGTATCTGTCTAACTATTTCCTGCGGTACTTTTTGCCTCTCTGTCTGACACAAGTTTAAACATGCTACACAAAAAGATTGTTTACATTTACAGTATGTACGATATTTTTAAGCAAAACAGTGAAAGTGTTATTAAAATAATGGCCAAAAGATTCTGTAACGGTAACTCATTGTTTCTGTACTGGTAGCATGATGGTTAACACTAGTGTTGCCTCAGAACAAGGAGCCTTGGGTTTGATTCGTCGGCAGGTTCTTTCTGTTTAGAGTTTCCATGTTCTTACAGTACTTTTGTAAGTTTAATCTGGGTTATCCGGTTTCTTCCCACAGTTAAAAAAATATGTACGTTAGGTTGATTTTGTGATTCTAAAATGCCCTTAAGTGTGTGTGTGTTTGTGTGTGTTTATGTCCCTGTGATGGACTGGAAACCTGCCAGGGTGTACCCCTCGTGTCCATTAGACCCTCATAGCATAGGTCTAATGGACACGTTAGTGTCCCTCGAGTCCATTAGACCCTCATAGCATAGAATTAGCGAATATACATTTTTTAAAATCATTTACAGCATCTTATCCAGAGCGACTTTTATGTAAACTTTTTTTGTATAACTAAGCTGCTAGGGGGTTAAGGGCCTTGCTCTAGGGCCCACAGTAGTTTCTTGGTAGAGATGGAAATTGAACCCTGGGCTTTCTGGTATCATTCCAACACCTTAACCAATAAGTTAACCCTTTTCCCTATAAAAGTTGAATAAATGGTCTAAATTTGAGCTACATCACAAGCCTTATAAGTAGTACTACTGTGCCAACGGGGAGATTGGAGATTAATACGCAGTACTACCAAGTTACTAACATCACACACAGCAGCTTATCACATCATTCACAGGCAACCATGTGACGGAGAAAAGAGAGAAAGGTTTTCTTCTTCGCTTGGTTTTCATGCTAGCTTAGCTAATATCTGTTCTGTTGCCTGATCTTTTGCTGAAAGTATTATTGCATCTGGCTGCCAGCTAAAGGTTGGAACAACAAAGGAAAAACATCCTGGGACAATCTGTGGTGGAAACCTGGAAAGAGGCCAGATTAAAAAAAAAAAAGAATCTATTCTGTTCTAACTAACACTGGATCGAGTGATTATGTAATCAGCAGGAAGTTGAAAAGCTCCGCACAGCCCCCTGATGCAAGATGTACAGCTGCAGGTCGCAACTCTGTCACAGCCAGAATCAAATTTGTTGTTGCCCTAGGGAGTAAGCAGTGTATGCGATTGCAAGGGAGGGGGGGGGGGGGGGTTCAAAGAATCAATCAAATGCCTTCAATTTTCTTTACTAGATGAGTCCAACTGCAGCTGGGGCCTCTCCCATCACCTCTTGCTCTTCCTTCTTTGCTTTACCTTTAAGGAAGCAAGGCCCCCCCCTGCCCTCCTGCTGGGATTTCCAACAGGCCAGTGCCCTCTAAGCCCTGCTAATGTCAGCCCTAGTCCTACTGTGGCAAAACTCCACCATGTAAATCAGATTAGAGGTTGTGTAAAGAACATGCCGGAGACACCATCTGCCACTGGGACACACCCAGCTGAAGGATGCACGGTGATGAAGCATTTTTAAAAGTTGACCCAGATCAAGTTTTGAATTTCCTAAATGGTTTGTGAGGTTGACCTATCATACACACACACACACACACACACACACACACACACACTGTAGATAATCCCTGTGTGTGTAAGATTTATTTTCTTTATTTCTCTGTGAAAAAGTTGCAGCCCAGAAGGTGAGATTGGAAAAATATTTCTTGTTGAGGCACGTGTAATTTTAGCTTTACACATAAGCCTGGGGGCGGGCTGGGTGTTACAAAATGGTTTAAGTCACGGAGGTGAGGAAAAACAAACATACCTGAAAGTGAAAACAGTGATAATACCAAACACGAAGAGAATCAAAACCCTGTGATATGATCTGGATGGATGGCTGTATGTATATATCATTTACATTCATCTGTTATACAGCTGAGCAATAGAGGGGTTAATAGCCTTGCTAAGGGGTCCAGTGGTGACAACTCTGTGGTGTTGGGAAAGAATGTATAACATGTCTTATTGCTGCATTATACCATGACATTTTTACACTGGCTCTAGGTGAATTAATTACTTAATGACTTTAATGACTTAATCAAAGACTTCATAAGACCTATGTGAAACACCTTGCTTATGGTGTACAATGGAAGGTCCATGACTCCTGACCCCGACTCCACTAACCACCTTTGGGATGATGGGGGATGATCAATACATGACTTTGCTAATGCTTGTGTATTTAATTATGCAAAACTCCATAGCCAATCGTCAATATTTACTAAATAGCCTTTTCTGAAGAATGGAGCTTATTATGTTCTATAATAACATCTGGAATAGGATGTTCCATAAGTGTCCATATTAAAGCACAGCATGTAGTTAAACTAACAACTATCCAGAAAAAATATCTTTACCGTTGGCCAGTGCCATGGAGTGGATGGTTGGGCCGACCTGGATTTGATTCTGACTTGGGTCCTTTCTGGTCCCACCTTTCTCTCTATTTCCCAATAAAGACAAAAAATAGTTCCAAAAATATATCGCGTATATCCTTTATATAAAAAAGTATTCACTCATCTTCTAACCCACTTATTCCTTAATTCAGTGTCGCAGGGGTCTGCTGAAGCTTATCCCAGCGTACTTGGGGGGGGGGAAAGCAGGGGTATACCTGGGTCGCTAGGTCGTCAGTCCAACACAGGGCCACACAAAGACAAACAAACACACACTCATCCTATAGGCAATCAAGCAAATGTACATGTTTTTGAGACTGTGTGAGGAAACCAAAGTACCCGGAGTAAAGCACGATGAAAACAAGCAAACTCCATGCAGTAAGACCCCTTACCTGAGACTCTGGGATCTTCTTGCTGTGTGAGCACAGTTGCATGTATACATGTATGTTTGTATGTATAACCTTATATTATAATATAAATTATAATACAAAGTATTTCTAATACAGGTCTTTTTGTGTGTTCCTATGATGGTACTTTCCAGAATATGTATATGTGGTTGTGCAGTTAAAAAAAAACAGCTTTTCCCACCACCAAAAGCACCAGGAAGAAGCTGCAGTGGAAGAAAATGGCCTGATTTGATAAACAATTTAATATTTTACTATTTGTCGTATTTGGTACCTACACTTTTTACACAAGCTTTTCTAAATGGATATAATATGTATTCAGCTACTCCCAGGCGTGTGCTATGGTGGTTTAGGTCGTTTTAACAAAATGAGGAAGTGTTGTGTTCCTCGTAGGTGTGCTCTTCAGAGAGAAGTACTCACCTCAGCACTTACACCTGTTTATCGGTAATAGAGGAAGTGTTTCACTAAAGGAAACTATAATGTATCATTTAAGGTACAAATACATTGCCATCCACTCACACACACACACACACACACACACACACACACACACACACACACACACACACACATCCACACACTTCCCTCTTTATGTCCCGCAATACAAAACTTAGCCTAAACACAGCTCTCTTGTTTATCAGAACTCCATCTCTTCTACTAGCATATTTTAAAAGAAGTGGGACAGAAAAAGGAAAATATTAACATGGAGTCGACTTTCCCTTCTGTCTTTGGCCTCTCTTATCTCGTTGGAGGTTTTTGATCTGCTAAATACTGCTGTAATTGTTGTCCAACAGGAACTTGGTGAAGAAGTACTGCCCCAAGCGCTCCAAAGAGGAAGAGCCCAGGTATGTTTGAACCTTTCACCCTGTAACGATGGATGGACGGATGGATGGACGGACGGATGGATGGACGGATGGATGGACGGACGGATGGATGGATGGATGGACGGACGGATGGATGGATGGACGGACGGACGGATGGATGGACGGATGGATGAGTGGATGGACGGATGGATGAGTGGATGGATGGATAAATGGATGGACGGATGGATGAGTGGATGGATGGATGGACGGATGGATGAGTGGATGGATGGATCGATGGATGGATCGATGGATGGATGGATGAGTGGGTAGGTAGGTGGATGGATGGGTGGATCAGGTAGGTCGATGGATGGATTGATGAGTGGATGGATGGATGGTTTGGTATTTGTCAAATAATTCTTTTTTGTCAAATACGTTTTTATCAGTATTCATAATCAATCAATGAATCAAATATTGACTACAGGAACTCTGGTTTTCTCCTACAGTCTAGAAACCTGTATGTTAGGTTTTCAAGAGAGATATATGAGAGTGAGGTCAACAGGAATAAAGGCTGGTATGGTTTTAAACAATTGTTAGTGGGAGCCTTAGTGCTAAGCTTAATGCCAAAGTCTGTCAGAGAGACTCGTGTGAGATCTCAGAGCTTTCTGATCTTCATCTGCAGACAGACTTTCAACCAGCCGTCGTTTTGTGAGATTTTATTTATTTTTTACATTTACAGTATTTGGCAGACGCTCTTATCCAGAGCGACTTACAAAGTGCTTTGAGTCTCTACTTACATTCATCAATAATGGTACCTTGGATTACAAGCAAGTGAGCAAACCTGAGAAAT
>JAOTRA010000024.1:3380981-3393985 GCA_026260255.1 Pseudolaguvia tuberculata | reverse complement strand
GTCCCCAAAAAGGGGCGTGACTTGTAAAAAAAAAAGGGGCGTATGGTCACCCTACACTAAAGTCCTGTGCAAAGTGTTTTCTAAACTTGTACCCACTTAACATTTATTACTGAAGTATACTGCGGTTAACCTGCATACCTCAACGGGTTTTTAGATTTTCAGTGAATTTTATTAGATTTTCAGTCTAACCGCCCAAATAGTTCCTTATTAGTATTATTATTATTATTAGTGAAATACTAATACCAAATGGTATAGTTAAAACATTATTATAGTGCAATATCTGTATACTGTGATACTGTGAATCATCGTCAGCCTCTTTTGCAATATCCACTACTCACTGCATTTGACGATCATTACTGTGCAATAAGTTAAAGAATGTGCAATAACCCACACTGTATATTTTAGCTATTTGTCTCTCTTGTATATTTTATCAGTCTACATTTGTATATAGAACCGCAGTACTTGTTTGCACTATCCCTAAGGGAATTATTGTTTTTTTTTTGTAGCATATGCAGGAAATGGATGAGCGTCGGACAGTGAAACTGGGTGAGACGTACCGAAGCTTTGCTGAGGTGGAGAGGAAAGTCATCCCCATCATTTCCAAGTGTTTGGAGGGCATGGTGACAGCAGCCAAAAATGTAGACGAGCGCAAGGTGTGAAATGACTTACTAATATGTATAGTCCCAGAAGTGTATGCAAATAATGTTTAATTGCACCTTTTCATTATATTTGCCATTATATTTATTTAATATTTTAAAATATTTTAAAAACTTTGTGATTTATTTTAATAAAAAAATTAAAAAAAAATTTTTTCAATATTATTTGCATTTAAGTGCAGTAAAAGTATCAGATTACAGATATCATATTTCGAAGCCAATTACTCAGCTGGAAAATAATTTGATTGACATTTCTATAGTTTTTCTTTCCACATCCCCATGATTGATTGATTGATTGATTGATTGATTGATTTTTTTTTAATCAGGCATCTGTTCGGACTGTAACAACATGAATCATGTCTTATTCTTATAATGTAAATCATTATATTTTGTACAGTATTTTAACTGACCCTCTGTTCTACACAGGACTCCTTAATCGTCGTAGAGTCATTTAAATCTGGGTTCGAGCCACCGACTGACTTTCCCTTTGAAGACTTCAGTCAAAACATCCAGCGCACTGGGTCAGATGGTACCATCAGTGCTCCCAAAAACGACCCGGCCAAACCTGACCCCAAACCCACAATGGGAAAATCCAAAAATAAACTCTGGTTATTTGGGAAAAAGCCCAAGGTAAGAATTGAACACAGGCCTGGGTGCAGTATCACATGGGCTTGATCCCACACATACCTGGCTAACATGAAAATTCACAAATTGCTAAACAGCCGTTGGGATAATATCATTAAATCAAGTGCACAGTAGAAGACTTTAACCTGCCTGGGCTGTAAACGGGTTCGACATACAGTTAATCATTGACCTGTACCTCATAGGCTTGAACCTGATGCTGACGTGTTAGCAGGGCTTTTATATTTCCATACACAGAAGTGGATTTTGTTCACTTAAGGTGATCGCTTGACTAAGTTCAGACACTCTTTTATACCCTGCATCCGTGAGTCATAATCAGACGTGACTCTCAGTAAATTTACTTACATGCCCCGACATATACTTACAGCTGAAGCTCATCAACCGTGAGACAATTTGCCTTTTGATCTATTTGTTTACTTTTGTTTGGGTTTTTTATTTGACATTTGATATGTTTTGTTACCCCAGCTCCCACCTCCTGCCCCTCCCCCACCTATTCCTAGTGTCCTTTCTGCCCATTTTCAGTCTCCTAAATTTCCCACTGAGCGAATATCATACTGTCTCAATGAAATGAGAACGGTTACGTCCAAGATCCCAACATTCCGCAGTCTAAAGAGAGGGGTAAGAGCTGCTGGGTGTCTGTGTGCTCTTTGATCTGTCTGTGTGCTTTAGTGTGCCTCTGTGTGCCTGTGTGCGTGCGTGCGTGCGTGCGTGCGTGCGTGCGTGTGCGTGCTTTGGAGTGTTCATTCTTATTTCCGTGTTTATTTTTCTAGAGAGCGTTGTGCAAGTTTAACCCTAAAATGTGTAATCTAAGTATAAGACCTGTGAGACACCTTAATAAATATTGGTGGTTGTTTGTCATATTCACTTATTCATCTTCTAATCCACCTATTTCCTAAATCGGGGGCACAGGGGTCTTCTTACTGTGAGGTGACCATACTAACCACTAAGCCATAGTGCCGCCCTATGCCGCCAACACTCTTTGAGTAGTTTTTCTCAGTCCTCAATGCTAGTTGGACTATTTTTATTTCTTTGTATTGTTTTGTGTTATCTTATTTTTTAGCGACGATGCTACAGGAAATAGTAAATCTCTCTACTGTCTAATACAGTTGAGGGCTATTTTGGCTATTTCTGCAAATCATCTGTTCCTCCCTGCTATGGTGTTTTGCAGAGGACACACAACACCGTGGTGGGATGACAGGAAGTGATAGGTTGACCTTGATAAAGTAGTTCTTCAGTGTCTTTGGAGGGCTGATATTGGGTCAGAGGAAGTTGATACCACAGTAAGGGGTAGAACATTAATGAAGATTATAGATTGTCTTGTTTGTCAGGCAGCCGCTGTAGTTTGCGTGTCTAAGAAATTGTCTGACAGGGAGACATCTATTTGCACGTTTTGTGGTTCTATGTCTAGAAATGTTATCCTTGAGTCACATCACTTTTATTTCTATGGCGCTTTTTAATATCTGTAATTTAAGATTCCACAACTAAGCAAGCCAGAGGCAACAGCTGCAGGGAACCAAAACACCATCTGTGACAAAATGGAGGAAAAAAAAAACTTTCAATCAGGCTCAGTTCTTCTCAGACCAGACACACCAAAAGGTTATTCCATGCTCCAGCAAAGTTTGTCCAGATGGAAGACAAGATTGTCACTGTCTCTGGGGCTTAATATTTGTAAAGATACTGCTCTGTAGCAGGTTTGTGATTAGCAGGTGCTTGCTAACAATAAAAATGTCTTCTTGACACCATACCAACCCAAAGATTTACAGATTAAAGACATTTCACGAGATTAGTTAATAGTCGGTGGTATCTGGACTGTATTACACCACTAACCTTAACGTTTTGTTTACTGCTGTGTGAACTCCATCACACCCAAAGTAACCTTTTAGGGCATGATCCTTTGTGCTGGGTTTCCACCTTTATCCGCCGCGTCAGCATGATGCAGCACTGTCCGTAAATGTCCAAATCCCTCCTCGGAGCCACAGTATTGACCAACGCTTATGAACTCCTTGTGTTATTGTGTGATTTTGTGAATGGCTTGGTCTAACCACAACTGCTCAGTGGTCAGTGATGCTGGTGAGTAAGGCAGTGTGGAATGCTGTAGAAGTAGCTATGGAGCTTTCAGGATCTCTGTTTCTCTCAGATGTCCTTCATGAAGTTTATGGGTGACGTCAAATTTCGTAAGAAAATATCGCAAATGAATAAGAACAAATGTTATTAAACCAGGAAACGAGCCCATGGAACTGTGATGAAGGACAGCTCTAACAGGATTTGTGTTTGCATCGTATACTGCTCACTGAGGCTGCAGAAAGGCTTATAAGCATGTGTCTTAACATGTCAGTGGCTAACCACAAAGCTCTGTTATCCTAGGCTCCAAACCTCGAGGATCTCAGTCACCTGCCTCCAGAACAGCGACGTAAGAAACTTCAGCAGAGGATTGACGAACTAAGCAGGGAACTGCAGAAAGAAATGGACCAAAGGTTCGTACCACCAACTGAGCAAAATGAATGGAATACTCTACGATAGACGACTCCTTTGTTTGCTTGTTTAACCCTTTGTGTTAATTACCATTAAAATGAAACACGGTACCGGAGCGTCTTGAAAGCTAAATTCTTGCCGAATGTGTCATATACATTTTTAAACGGATTCTTTTTGTAAATCTGTCTCAGAGATGCTTTGAATAAAATGAAGGACGTCTACGAGAAGAATCCGCAGATGGGAGACCCGGGAAGTCTCCAGCCTAAAATCTCAGAGACTATTTGCAACATGGAGAAGCTGCGCTCTGAGATACACAAAAATGAGGTAATCTCCCTGGTGACTTACATTGGTGCTGTGGTCATATAAGGAAATTCAGTACACAAAGGCACATCTGGAGAAGTGGCTCCGCGCTAGTTTTCTAGTGCCCCCTTGTGGAGTAAGAACTGTTAAATAATGGAAATAGAAACGATGCACTGTGGTTCCTAGTCTGAATTTTGTATGAACATGAGCAGTTATTTATAAGGAGCCGCTGAAATTTCAAATAGAATAGGAGACAAAATTATATGCCATGTTATTACTGGGGTGTATATATATTTTTCGGTTAACAATGAACCACCGATTTAGCAGATGCCCCTTTTCAGAGCACTACAAAAACTGCTTACAAAGCATATGGTTCATCTCTCTCTCTCTCTCTCTCTCTCTCTCTCTCTCTCTCTCTCACTCTCTCTTTTTTAAACACTCTCTCACACACACACACACACACACACACACACATACTTTTTCTCTTTTTGTAACACAAACAGACATGGCTGGCAGAAGTAGAGGGGAAACAGAGTTCCCGGCGGTCCAGTTCAGATGTAAATCATCACACACCACACGGCAGAGAGAGGTAAGCATATATTTACCCAAACATTATTAATTCACTACTACCAAACATCAAACACCCCCACACACACATTTCCTAAGATGGTACACAATTATAACTACAAATATTTCTTCACCCAGTATTTAAATGTCTTTGAATAATTAAAAGACCGCACGCCCCTTTAATGGAAAGGTAAGAAAGAATGATGCCATCAGATTTCCTGAAGAGATTTTTTTTTATTGCTTTAGAATGTAGTTTTTTTGGCAGTATATGTATTTCAGCTTGAATATTAAGCTTATAGGTCACTTTTATATTTTACCTGTTAGTTCAGGTATTGAATGAGATTTTTACTATATGTAATATAGTTGTATACACACCGATAACTTGGTTGACTCCAACACACACTTTATTTATTTATTTATTTATCAAGTCCAAGATCGGCATTGTTTTTACCTGCAGTAAATGATTGACATGTACGAAGGTCAGTATCGAATCCATGCGTCTTCTTGTTCCTCTCTTGTAGTCCTGAGGGAAGCTATACTGAAGATCCCAACCAGGAGCACCGGGCGCCCCCTCCACCTGACCAGCATGAATTTGATGATGAATTTGAAGATGACGATCCTCTTCCTGCAATTGGCCACTGCAAAGCTCTCTACTCATTTGATGGTACACGACTAGATGGCTAAGCAAATAAACTCTCGTACTGCTTATGACTTAATCCACTTTATAATATGGATTCGTTCCATATATCACAGTTTGTGTTTATTTACCCACAGGATCTAATGAGGGCACACTGGTGATGAAAGAGGAGGAGGTGCTGTATATTATCGAGGAGGATAAAGGCGATGGCTGGACGCGAGTTCGTAAGCAAAGTGGCGAGGAGGGTTACGTTCCCACATCCTACGTAGAGATTATGCTGGAAAAGCACAGCAAAGGTGCGGTCACCTACATTTGAGCTCAGCTGAATCTTTGTTGACTTTGGGCATTGGCAGTACCACAGTCTGCATCAGTTCCTGTTCACTGTGTGAGCTCATGGACAAATACACACATATAGACAAACACACACACACACACACACACACACACACACACACACACACACACACACACACACAAACTCTTGGTAAAGTGGCCCTGACCGTGTTTACTTCACTTTCCTTTCACATTTCAGGCTTGATTTCTGATGAATTGATTTCAGTTCGGAGGTTTTCCGCTACCGTTAATAGATTTGTGATCTTTTTTTATGTCAGCAATTCAATTGGTTTTATTCCTGATGAACCTTGTTTTCAGCAAATATCAGTTCCTCGAATTGTTTTAGGTGCTATTTTACCTTTTGAGTCCAAATCAAATCTAAATTATTTAATACAGCTGAAGTCGTATGTTGCCGATGTTCTTGGTTGTCTAACGCTCACCAGCTCGATGGGTGTGACCTTTCTGTTCTATACTGTGATTTCTGACCAGATAAAATATCTAATATCTTCTAAATCATTCCGTGGCAAATCGGCAGTACTTCCGAGTTTGTTTCCATAGAATCCCTCAGTCCTGTCCTGGTGTGTTTTGTGTGAGTGACTGTGCTCTGTTTCCTCTTTCTGTGGCTACAGGTTCCTGAGTGGATGAGCTGGGGCTCGGTGGTGGTGGAAGGGACATGCTGCTTTGGGTCTGTTAATAGGTAGTGCAAGGGGTTTTTAGCTGCAAAGAATGGGAACCAGAGGAGCAAGCAGATTGCATGTTTTGCACGTTGACTCTCATTTGCATTACCATCATTTGTGCTGACGATGAGGTAGACAACTGGGGGACAGAGGGATGGAATAGGTTAAGGGTGTAATATGAGGAATCAGCCGCATGGTAGACAGTGTAGGAATACCTGACATGCCGATGTCATGCTAACCCGATGCGTTTATTCTAGACTGTGCCTAACATTTTGTTTGTTGCACACCATGCCAGGGCTTTCACAGGAATGTTTTTCTGTTTCATCCCTTCTGCTTGCCTTAACATGCATGACATAAACATGTCCTTCATCCTGTCATAGCTGACCTGTCAGCACCTTGTTCAACATAACCTTTTATCCTTCATTATCTCATTTCTGTCATGTCTTGGTTGTACCATTTATTGTCTACTTTCCCCCCCCTCATTTCGTCTGTCTCCATCCAAAATAACACAGACTATCATTAAGGTATACGAACTAGAGTAGAGACAGAACTGGACCACAGCAGCCCCATCACCAATCGCCAACTTACTGATAATCAACTGTTGTGGATCAAAATACCATCTCCTACCAACAGAGGGCGACATATCATCATCCAAAATAGACCAAATCATGGATCCTTACAGCCTGAATCTACCAGCTTTCTTCTGGCCTAGCTCATGGTTCAAGGACATGTTTTTCTGCAAGCCACCACACTATCCAAAAGTGTCCGTGTCGTCATCCTGTGTGCGCCTGTGAATATGAAACCGTGTATGCATATCAATAAATGTATGCATATGTATATACCTAGTTAGGTTTTATTACTGATTTGTAAGTATTAACACCTTTTTATTACATCCTGAATGTTTTTATCATGTCTTTTTATAGGGTTTTTAAACCGTGCTAATGATTTTCGCTTCGGCCACTCGTGACGTTTATCTCTTTGTAATCAGTGCTTCTTTTAAACATCCGAACACTATTCCGCATAGGATCCTGGTCTTAAACCGATGCACTTTTTACCCTGTTTTATCAAAAATTGTATTGGGTGAATGAATGAATGAATGAATGAATGAATGAATGAATGAATAAGAGATTGAATGAATGACGTTGGCTCAGACCTTGGTTACTTTTTGTATAAATAAGTTGTACAGTAAGACAACAGTGACCACTATCTACTTGGGGGAATTAATCCAAATGGAGAGCAAACAGGAAATAAATGATAAAGTCTCTTTGTCTCGTTTATTTTTTCCCGTGTGCTGCTTCTTTATACCAGCTCTCTAATATAAAAGCTTTTTATTATACTGTAAATAAATGATGAATGTTCATTTGATCTGTTATAATAAAGTCTAATTCACTTGTCTAGGTGTAATTTCATTGTGCTTGCTGACTGAAGCTTCACCTATAGATACAGATATTCCGATAATTTTTATTTGATTTAATATTGACAACTACAAATCAGATGATATTTTTATACTGTATTGCAATGGGGTTTTTTTTTTTTTTTTTTGGAATGTATCTTTTTCTACATAATCAGAATCAGAAAAAAAAACTGAAAAAAAGGTTTCGGTGTAGCGTGCAGTCACAATTGAAAAATACAGAAATCTAAAATATTAAAAAATGTGATATATAATGAATATAGTATTTGTAGATTTATACCTAGTTACATTGTGCTAACTTTCTGTAAGGGGATGAGTTATTAGAATAGTTTTTTGAAGAGTTTGGTTTATATATCAGGAGATCCTGGTCCTGATGCGAGAGGTTGGAATAGTGTGAGAGCAAGATGGGAGGTGAGACGGCTGTGATCCTCATGACACGTCTTATTAAAAAAAAAAAAAAAAAGGGCTACTTTACTGTACCAGTTGAAGCTACTAGATAAAAGAATAGTTGTTTAAATCCACGGTAGTGTCATCAAATAGTTCTACATAAACAAATCTACACATGTAACCTTGCTCTTAGGTCACTAATAATGTCCTTTATTAAGTACCTTTGGCACATGTATAACACGCCATGCCTTTGATGACTTAGACATTTTTAATTAGACGGGTTTATCTGTACATTGGCAACATTTTATAGAAAGATATTAAAAGTGAGTATTTACATAACTGACATTTATGAATAACTATTTTACATCCATTAGCATACACATGTTTACAAACAACTATATACACATCTCATTTACACACGTTGGAATAATGGCATAGTTTACAGTACCATTGACTAAAGATCTGACTGTTGCCAGGAGAACATGCAAACTTCGCACTGGAAGACCACCAGCCCGGGAATCGAACCTTGCTAACCACTACGCCACCTTTCTGCCCTAAATAAGGGAATTATTCTACTGTAAATTTTATTTGTGACATACAGGATTATACACCGTACAACAAACAGTGAAATGTGTTTCTTTGCCTATCCCATCCTGGAAGGTTGGGGTCAGAGTGCAGGGTCAGCTATGATACAGCGCACCCAGAGCAGGAGGGGTTAAGGATTCAAGGACCCTATAGCTCCTTGTGTCTTTTTGGAGTTCAGAGGTTTTGTGCACGGAGGCATCGCCATACTGGAACAGTGTTTAATGTTACAGCCCATAGAGACTTCCTGTACAACTTTTGCTGGTAAGATGGAACCTTTTGCTGTATGGCCGATGTTGTATCAAAGCTTCTTCCATACAGGAGAGACGTGTTGCTACTTTTGGAGTCTTTCTTTTGTTTCTGTGTCTGTTTTCCTTAAAGTTCTGTTTGTTTAACAGGAGGTTCTAATTTTCTGGATAGTGCAGTAAGGATAAGTTTAAATTTGTCATGCCGTTCCGTTTGATTTACCCCGGCCCCTCTGCTGCCCCAGAGCAAGCGTAACTGGAAGTCTGTCTTCAGGATCTCCAACATGTCTTCATTAGGATAAAAGTCTAAAGGTAAACAAGAGAATAAAAGATCATGATTTATTCCTTAATTCATTCATCTTTTAAACATTTTATTCCCTAATTCAGGGTCATGGGGTCTGCTGGGGCCTATCCCAGTTCACATAGGGAGAAAGGCAGGGACAGGTTTGCCTGTCCATTACAGGGTCACATATGTACACACTCTATGAGCAATTTAGAATCACCAATCGAGCTAATAAATTTTGGACTGTAGAAGGAAACCAGAGTACCATACAAGCCAATCAATCAACCTAATGTACATGTTTTTGGCCTGTGTGAGGAAACCAGAGTACCTGGAGAAAACCCATGCAAGCGCAGAGAAAACATGCAAACTCGGATGCACAGAAAGATCCCCGGCCCAGGAATTGACCCAGGGAAAGAAAATCTTAAAGAATAATTAGCAAGATTAATGCCTTAATAGCTAAAATCTAATAATTGCTTCTTACGAATATATAAATTGACCTAATAAACAACTTTTGGCCTCTAGTTAGTTATACACCCTTGGACTTACCTTGCAGGACTCGCTTGGCATTATAACTGTAGGTGTCAGCGTTACGTGCAACAGCGCGGGCTTCCTCTAGATGGCGCAGCATGATCTCGCAGCCCTGGTCATTGCTTTCCCAGAGCTCCATGCTTTCAAATACAACTGTTGGTCTTTCCATCAATGTGAGAAGAGGCATCAACAGTGGCACAGTGGTGCTGTTTAAAGGGACCTCTGCTGCACAGGGTAGAAGATTCTCGATTAATATTAACCTCACCAATCAGCAGCAGCATCTTAACACAGTATATGAATGTGAAAATTCTTCACCCAATCACACAACGATCTGGTTCAAAACAAATATATGCAAAATAAATGAACAAAAACATACCATTCCCATCAAAAAGGTTTTTGTAGAAGGGTTTCAGAGATTTTTCATAAAGGATGGCAGTGTGTGTGTAATTCCTACGTAAAGTGGTCCATGTGTGATCCAATCTTGTGATCTGTGAGTAGAGAGCAAGTCAGATTTAATGTATTTCTCAGCGTTTCACCACAGACATCTTTTATTTATGTCTGTGCAATGCTCAGTCTCTGTGAGATATAGAAACCGTACTCAGTGGGGGCTACCTGAGGCATGTCCAGTGCTTTCATTAGTGATGAAAAGGCATAAAGATCTCCCATGGAGTCTTTTAGCTCCTGAGCGACCAGAATGATTCGGTTTAGTGTTGCTGCTCTTTCCTCCAGACTCCCTGTACAGCCGAGGATGTCCACGGCAACGCCAATGGCCATAGTGTTATGCCTGTGTTGGAAAAGAAACGGCAGTTATGACATTTTCTGCCATTGATGGTGTAGGTCATTGGTGTGTAAAATTTACTCAGTACGTTGTTTACCTTTCTATAAGGTCCTGACGGAGTTGTCTTCCATGGGGTAAGGTTACCAGCTCCAGACCAGAGGTCACACCCATCTGACATTTCATTTCATGTGAAACATTTAGAATCCGGGCAACCTGTTGGAAATACATGTAACCTTTAGTTTTGTTTCCAGTACAAAACTTTAGACTGGGGTGAATGCATTTAAGAATAGAAAAAATGTCTTCCTTCCTGCTTTTCAACACTCACAAATATCAGAATTTCTTCTACACTTAAAACTTCACAAACGCTTCTTTATGAGTATTTTCTATTAAGGGGTATGTGGTGGCACGGTGGTGTAGTAGTTATCCTCACAACAAGATGGTCCTGGTTTCTATTCTCGGTCAAGGAGTTCTAAATTGTCCATAGAAGTGAGTGTGTGTAGTTATTCCTCGACATATGACCCTGTGATGGACTGGTGATCTGTACCCTCTGTCGCTCAACCTATGTTCACTGGGATAGGGTCTAACAGACCCCAATGATACTGAATTAGGGAATAAGCAGGTTAGACGATGGATAAAGGGGTATCAAAAAGTTTTAATACGCACCAACGGATGACGGCAAAACAAGCAAGGTTGAACCTTTGTGACTATGCTACTGTCTGTTGCTGTGGCTTGAAACTTTGACCAAACTTTATATTATCTACTTTTGTGCATCTGACAAAACTAAGCAGTTAACATGACCGGGCTGTCAGGAAGAACTGGTCTCTAATGGTAATGGCTAAAGGTGTGAAATGTCATGCGGAAATGCTGCTAGTGTATTCAGGTTATGGGTGTGGATGGGCGGATTGTCTTAATACGGTATTTCATGCGTTGGAATTTTGCCAAAGGTTCCCGTTGCAGCTGTTACTTAATGCTTATTTACAAATTGGACTCCAACTGTAGATCTGACGGATATAAATTTATTTGCAATGATTAGTGTGGCCATATGAACAGCTACCACCACCCCATAATGTTGCCAACATCTACAATTCTACCACCTCATAGACCCTGCTTGATAATAAAGTATACCACTAAGTAAATTGTTTCTGTAAATGTACCTCACAATCAGCTTGCAGGATATGCTTGGCGATGATTTTGGGATCCTGACTGACCAGCAGTTCTTTGGCTCTCCTCAACACAGACATTTCCAGTGGCTTGTTCTCTGATGGCAGTAACCTGAACTCCGCTTCTCCTGGCCTGAATGTAGATACTGTCTCAAACACAGGTTTCCGGAAACCTCTAACTTTCTTGGATGCTGACTGTCTCTGCTCTTCTTCCTCTTTGTCTTCGTCCTCACTGCTATTCTGCAAGGCTTCGATGGCATGATGGTAGGAACTGCGATCCAGCTTTGTGTTTCCACTGCTGATTCTTTTCTGCTCCACTTTCAGTCTCTCCACATAACCGTTAGAGGTGCTCATCCTTTCCCACTCAGCTGAACTACATGGGCTGAGCTCACAGTAGTTCACGTCTGGGCTGGCTGGGCAGCTTGACTGCTGTGGGGCAGAAGGCCAGTTTTTCTGGATATTCACTGAAGGGATCGGAGGTACAAAAAGCGACTGAGGATTCCTCATGGAGGGCACTTTGCTGGGTTTTGGAGGCGGTTTGGGGCAAAGCTGACTATCAGAACCGCAGATAGCTTCTCCTGCTTGTGTTTCAAAAGCCACCTTGCGAGGAACTGTAGGACTAAGGGCTGGCTCGCTGCCCGTCCTGAATACAGGAGACTTTGGGCATGACTGGGCCTCCATATGCTGAATCTGTGCCTGGGGCCTTAATCCTGAAAGGAAATTCATAAATTATTTATAATATTTTATTATTGGCATAGTTATTTTCTGACTTAATATTGTTATTCTACCAGCTCTGACAGCTAAAATGAAATGACTATGAAACATCTCTTCTGCCTCCTTCTCCTCCTGCCTCCTTTATACATTCTAATTTAGCCTTCCTCTAAGCATTTCAATTTCATATCTCACATCACACACCACACACCAAGTGAGTTTCAAAGGGACTTTGAAAAAGTCTTTAGCTCTTGTTCGAAGAGAACCAGTTAGACAGAAAATAACAAGACTGTCAGAGCAGAAGAACATCAGAAGTAAAAGTGTGTCAGTGCATCAGACGAGAATGAAGGCAAAAACGCTGGTGCTCACCGAGTGGAAGGAAACTCTCTGACTGATGGGTTTTCAAGGGCCGTCTCCTCTCCTGAACATGATTTAGACACGCTGGCTGGCTTCCGCATTTGTCTCTGTTGCTGTGAAGGTGAAAGATGGGTCATTTAGTCCCACAGTTCTCTCGAAGACTGAATTTGTCTGTGCACAACACTGAAGAGGAATTTTATATGCACCGTGTGTGTGTGTGTGTGTGTGTGTGTGTGTGTGTGTGTGTGTGTGTGTGTGTGTGTGTGTGTGTGTGTGTG
>JAOTRA010000024.1:3321386-3335888 GCA_026260255.1 Pseudolaguvia tuberculata | reverse complement strand
GATAGATAGATAGATAGATAGATAGATAGATAGATAGATAGATAGATAGATAGATAGATAGATAGATAGATAGATCTCACTAATCTCAATATCAATGAAAAAGATCATGCATATGCACTCTGATCTGTTTACTTTCCTTCTTCCAGGCAGACATTTTTTCTGGAGCTCTGTTTATTCAGGTCTCCCTAGGATGGGACCTGTACATCTCCACTGTAGTGTTGCTTGCAGTCACAGCAGTTTACACGATTGCTGGTAATAAATACCCCATTATATTATCCTTAACTGGTGTATTTCCTATACATGTTTTCTGACTGGCTGTTGATGTTTTGCTGCAGGCGGTCTGACAGCAGTAATTTACACTGATGCACTGCAGACTGTCATCATAGTAGTTGGAGCATTTGTTCTCATGTTCATAGGTAACTATTTAAAATGTCTCAGTTATCTAACTTGCAGGGATAAGAACAGAGCATAAGATGGAGAAAAATAGAGGAAGAAACAATAATATAATGTGACAATGACTATAAGCTGTTTAAGGAATCAATTTTTGGTAAGTACGAATGGTGACATTAAGTCTAAATGGAAGCATAATGTTTTCTGAATGGAGGAGGATAATCCAAAATGTCATCATCCACATTCTGTTAATCTAATTTCTGTTTCTAAACATTGTTTTCCTAGCATTTGAAAAAGTTGGCTGGTATGAGGGCTTACTGGAACAGTATAGGAACGCTGTACCAGCTTTCATTGTTCCTAACACCACATGCCACCTTCCTCGCCCAGATGCCTTTCACATTTTCCGAGACCCGGTCAGCGGTGATCTGCCATGGCCTGGCCTAATCTTTGGTCTCACTGTGCTGGCTACATGGGCATGGTGCAGCGACCAGGTAACTTTGTCATTGTCAGTCAAGATTCACAGACCTTGATATAAAGGTCCCCCCCCCAAACAAGATGACCAAGGGAAGGTGGACAGTTTTACATATACTGAGAGACAATATATCTGACAAGCCACCAGTTTGGATAGGTATAATTACACTTAAAGTTACTGTTTACATACCTTTGCTGGTGTTGGATGCAGGTGATGGTGCAGAGGTCCCTCTCTGCTAAAAACCTGTCACATGCTAAAGGAGGCTCACTGTTGGGTGGCTACTTGAAAATCCTCCCTATGTTTTTCATTGTCATGCCAGGAATGATCAGCAGAGCACTCTTTCCAGGCAGGTCAAACAATCTTAAGCACATTTTGTTATTTTAAGATAATGTCAATAATGTTTTCTAATATCATGTGTTCTAAATTTACTTGATGTTTCATTAAACTAAAACAGATGAAGTGGGATGTGTGGACCCTGAGAAATGCTTTAAGATATGTGGAGCTACTGTGGGCTGTTCTAACATTGCCTATCCTAAACTAGTGATGGAGTTAATGCCAGTAGGTATGACTGCTGTTTCATGTAAACATTTCTAAAAGCTTAACAGCTTCTTTAATAATTGATTTTGCAGGCATATTAAATAATAAATAGATAAACAGTATAAAAATAATTTGAAGTCAGAAGTCAGTGAAAACATTTATAATAGTTGGAAGAAAATGAGGTTAAATAGACCATTTATCTAAATCTCTGCTGAAAAATAATACAGTAAGACACAAAAACGAAATACATCCCGAAAGACATTTGTTTTAATTTATGTACAAAAATATAACAATGACGGTGCGGTGGCACCCCCATGCTTGTGTGGGTTTCCTTCCGGTACTCCGGTTTCCTACCACAGAACATGCAGATTGGGTAACTTAGTAATTATAAATTGTCCATAGGAGTGAATGTGTGTGTGAATGGTTGTGGGTCTGTGTAACCTGCGATGAACTGGCAACCTGTCCAGGGTGTATCCCCTCCCTTCGCCCTATGTGAGCTGGGATAGGCACCAGCAGACCCCTGTGACCCCAAATTATGGAATACGCGGGTAAGAAGATGAATAAATGAATGAATATAACAATCAGACCTTAAATTGATTTTAGTCTCATTCCAGTTTTAATGTAAGAAATAATAATATAATAATAATAAGTGGTGGCTTAGTGGTTTAGTGGTTATGCGGTAGGAATGTCAGACTGGTTCAAGGTGAAGGTGGGATTGCATCAAGGATCTGCTTGGTGATGGATAGGTACACAAATGAGGTCAGACAGAAGTCTCCATGTATGATGATGTTAGCAATGATATTGTTATTTGTGGTGAGAATATGGAGTAGGTTGGAGGTTTATGGATGTGGTGAAAGAAGATATGCAGGTAGGTTGGGTGAAAGAGGTAGATTTACAGGACAGGGTAGTGTGGAAAAGCGCGATCCGCTGTGGCGACCCCTAACGGGAGCAGTCGAAAGGATAAGAAGACTCAAAATAAAAATAAATTCTGTAAAGGAAAAGAATATTGTAAATGTATTGCATTTTCCTGGTTGCCTGCAGGTTTGCGAGGCCTGATGATTGCAGTAATGATGGCTGCTCTGATGTCCTCCCTCACCTCTATATTTAATAGCAGTAGCACTCTCTTCACTGTGGACATTTGGCTGCGAATGAGACGGCAGGCATCTGAGAGGGAACTTATGGTTGTGGGCAGGTACAAACGTATGGCACTTTTGCTTAAGATACTTTATATTACCAAAGGTTTGTGGTCACCTAAACATCGTACACACTGCAATTTTAAACATCTTATTCCAGATTGATTCCCATTGATCGCCATGGGATCTCTCAGTTCATTCCAAAGGTGTTCATTGGTGGTAACATCAGGAATTTGTGCAGGACACAAATAAATTAATATTAATTTATAAAATAAAATAAAATTTTCACTTTAATAATATGTGATTGCGTGTGTTGAGAGTAATCAGCCGAATCCATAATGCAGTAGATAGGCACGTATTTTATTCCAGGTAAGAGGGGAGAGGAGCAGGGTAATCAAAATCAAAATCCAAATCCTAAAGCGAGAGTCAAAGTCCGAAATCCAAAGTTCATTAATCCAAATATCTGTCCAATATTATAAAGCAACACTACGCTCGGTAAAGGCCTAGGGCATCAATACTTTGCATCTGTTTCCAGGAAACCTCCTGCTTAAATTGGGAGCCCACGCCCAATTAGCTCAACCAAAAAGTTCTTTATCAGTACCCGGGCGAGGGTGCCCTCTACAGGCGGTCCTCCGAAATCGCAGTTCTTACAGTACACCCACCCCTAGGAACGCCTCCTGGCGGTCCCCTAGGACGCCCCCTAGGGCGAGGCGCCGGGTGCTCGGGACGGCGGGCATGGAAGTCTTGAATTAGTGCCGGATCCAGGATGTCCCTAGTTTTTATTTAAGTCTGTTCTTCCGGTCCGTAGCCCTCCCAATCCACTAAAATCTTCATTCCGTCTTTCCGCCGCCGAGAGTTAAGGATCTCGCGCACCTTGTATGCTGGGCCATCCTCCAGCTCAATGGGACCCGGAGGCCCCGAACTGGGCTCGCAGGGCCGACCTGGAGAAACATAGGGCTTAAAAAGAGACACATGGAACGTAGGAGAGATGCGCATGTGGGCAGGCAGTTGCAATCTATACTTTACATCGTTTACTTGACAAATTAAATGGCCCAAAATATCTCTGGCTTAATTTTTTACTTGATAATTTTAGTCGTAAGTGTAGACAGCCAGACCCGTTGACCCGGCCTATAGGAAGCGGGTGGCTGACGTCTCTTGTCTGCCTACTGCTTTTAAGAATTGGCCCATTGTAGCCGCACGGGGCTTGTCCATGCCATGTCCGTGCACTGCGCTGGTACCAGTCCTCCACCGACGGAACATTAGCAGGTTCCCTGGACCAATGGAGAGAGGGCTGGTAAACTAGTACTCACTGAAAGGGAGTTAGTCTGATCGACGAGTGTGTGAGTTAATTTTGCGCATACTCAGTTGAGGGCAGGAATTCGCTCCAGCGATGCTGGTCGTGCGCGCAGTATGAGCGAAGGTAGCGACCCAACTCCTCGTTCACACGCTCCGCCTGCCTACTGGATTGAGGATGGTAGCCAGAAGTGAGACTTATATTGATGTCCAGCTGCTTGCAAAACTCCGGCCAGACTCTCGACGTGAACTGGGGTCCTCGGTCACATACAATGTCCTCTGGCAGCCCAAAATTTATGAAAACATTGGTAAACAATAAGTTAGCTGTCTGAGCGTCAGAGGGTAACCCCTTTAGAGGAATTAAACGACAGGACTTAGAAAACCTATCCACCACTGTTAAAACTGCCGTGTGCCCATTAGAGGGCAGAAGATTGGTTACAAAGTCTATGGCGAGGTGTTACCAGGGCTGCTGACGAACAGGTAGCGGAAGCAGGAGACCCTCAGGCAGGTGCCTCGGTGTCTTTGCTTGTGTACATTATCGCACGAAGTCTCTCACTTCCTCCGGCATACGCAGCCACCAAAAAGTACCGCTAAGCAGCTCAAGAGTACTCCGACCACCTGGGTGCCCAGAGAAGAAGTGTCTGTCTTCAGGAAACCTCCTGCTTAAATAGGGAGCCCACGCCCAATTAGCTCAACCAGGAAGTACTTTATTGGTATTCGGGTGAGGGCGCCCTCTCCAGGCAGTCCTCCGAAGTCGCAGTCCTTACATAATAACACATTATTTCATAATGGAGCTCAGCGGGTTTGTGCTTAGGGTCATTGTCATGCATGTCACTAGGTTCCAGTGAATGACTAATGTAATTCTACAAATATACAAGAATTAGACTTTGACATTTGACATTTGTATGCTGTTTGGAGAGGAACAGCATATGGATCTGACCACAAACCTTTGGCAATATAGTGTACATATAACAACGCATACGTTCAGTCTTCTCAAAGACATTTTGTGTGACTACTCTTAATCACCTTAAACATTTTAATTTTAAAATAAGCATGTTTATTAAGAGTGTGTTAATAGCTCTGTATGTCTGAAATTTAAATATTTACATTGTGGTATGCATTTTAGTGTGCCATTATTAAAGCGTGGCTCTTTACATGCCTTGATTTGAAGTTTGAGTGAACTGCACATACCTCAATCCCAGCAAACACATCTGAGATTAACTGAAATGTCCATGGCACCCTATACCTAATCTTAATGTCTGGTATTGCTAATACTATTACAGTTGAATAAGAAAATTTACCAAACCTCCAAAATCAAAATCTAGTGGAAAGTATATTCAGAACTTATTTTAGGAGGATACTTTAGGCGTAGAAATTACGTTATGATTCTTTAAGATCAAGCTCAGAGTTTTATGTTCATTATTTGAAAGTTTTTTTTTTAATTTGCATTCACAGGGTATTTATTTTATTGTTGGTGGTGCTGAGCTTCTTATGGATACCAATTATTCAGTCAGCCAACAATGGGCAGCTGTTCGACTTTATTCAATCCATAACCAGTTACTTGGCACCTCCGATCACTGCTCTCTTCGTGATGGCCATTTTCTGGAGTCGTGTAAATGAACAAGTAGGACATCCTCTAGTATAACTAAAATGATTAATATATTTAAACATATTTTATTAATTCAAATACATTTTTTTCATCACTTTTTGTGTATCAAGCTACTAGGGAAAATATGCTGACTAACTATGGTTCTTTATTAAACAAATTAGGGAGCATTCTGGGGGTTAATGGTGGGTTTGCTGATTGGTCTTGTACGCATGACGATGGAATTTATCTACGATAGTCCTTCCTGTGGTCAGGAGGACCTGAGACCCAGCATCCTGAAAGATGTGCACTATCTGTACTTTGCCCTTATACTGTTTGCACTAACAGCACTGGTCATTACTGCAGTTAGCCTCGCCACTTCTCCTATTCCAGAGGAACATGTAAAGTCTAAGTCTTACAGACACACACACACGCATACTTTTGTTTATCTTGTTGATTGATTATAGTGCAATATAATTTGATCAACTATATCTCCATTTTAATCAATGCAGCTTATTCGTCTAACCTGGTGGACAAGACACAGCAAAAAAGAGTGCATAGATCTGGAGAACCTGTATGCAAACCCACCCAAATCAGCATTCTCTGCTTCTGACCCCGATAAGAAGATGGAAAAGGCCGGGTGCTGGAGAAAAGTTGGAATGGGGCTGTGTGGGCAGTCTGAAGCTTCTAATCCTGAACTAAGCAGGGAGGAAAAGTTGGCTTTGGAGAAAAAGCTTACTAGCATTGAAGAGGAGCCCATCTGGAGAACTATTTGCAATATCAATGCCTTCATACTACTTTCTGTTAATGTATTTTTTTGGGTCTACTTTGCTTAGGAAGAACAATTTTTGTTTTTCCGTACGCAAACTCAAATGAAAGAAAAGAGTAACTAATGAATTACATTTAATTATACTGGATGTATGAATAAAATCATCCACACCCCTAAAAGGATACTTAAATTGCAATCATGTGTTTTTTCCCTTTTTGCAGTGACCCAGATAAGAATGATTGCACTAGAAACATTCCTTATTCACTATGTTCACACTTTCATAAAGCTTATGGAGAATATTTATGCTCCATGACATGTAGATTATGTTTCTTGTAAATAGGATTCTACCAGGCTAATAATATATAGGATAGGCACCAGCAGACCATCGTGACCCCGAATTAGGGAATAAGCGGTTAAGAAAAATAAATGAATGAATATATACGGTTCCTATCCCAGCACCATAGGATGAGAGGCAAGGGTAGACCCTGGACAGTCTATGGCACACATAAAAAAAACAACCACTCACACACACATTTACTCCAACAGGCAATTTTGAATCACCAATCAAGCTAACGTGCACGTTTTTGGACAGAGGGAAGAAACCGGAGCACTCAGAGGAAATTCTGAAAACTTGCAAACTCTGTATGATTAATATCGATGTAATGATTAATATAGTCAGTGCTTATGCTCCACAAGTAGTTCGTCAGATGGCGAAAAAGGAAAAATTCTGGAGTGAGTTAGATGGAGTGGTGGAGAATGTAGCTAGGCATGAAAGAATGGTGATAGTACTCAGTCTTACTCCTGCTGACTTTCATTCCCCTTTTCTACAGCGCATACCTCCACCTTTCCAGATTCTTCTTAACCTGTTCCCTATCCTCACTACAAATAACAATATCATCCACAAACATCATCGTCCATGGAGACTCCGGTCTGACCTCATCTGTCAACCTATTTATCACCACTGAAAACAAGAAAGGGCTCAGATGCAATCCCACCTTCATCTTGAACCAGTCTGACGTTCCTACCGCATACCTCACTGCTGTCACACTGTCCTCATACATGTCTTACATCACTCTCACATACTTCTCTGCAACACCTGACTTTCTCATACAATGCCACAACTCCTCTCTTGGAACCCTGTCATACACTTTCTCCAGATCCACAAACACATAATGCAACTCCTTCTGGCCTTCTCTATACTTCTCCAACAAAATCCTTAAAGCAAAGATGTCATCTGTGGTACTTTTCCTTGGCATGAATCCATACTGTTGCTCACAGATGGCCACCTCTTCCCTCAGCCTGGCTTCCACTACTCTTTTCCATAACTTCATTGTGTGACTCATCAACTTGATTCCCCTGTAGTTACTGCATGTCTGCACATCTCCTTTATTGTTAAAAATTGGTACCAGAAAACTCCTTTTCTATTCCTCAGGCATCCTCTCACCTTCCAAAATCCTGTTAAACAATTGAGTCAGAAACTTCATGGCCATCTCTCCTAAACATCTCTAAGCTTCTACTGGAATGTCATGATTATTATCATCACATCCGTAACTTCCAACTTCACTTTCATTACCCTATCAGAAACTCTCTTCACCTCTACTATACTTTCAATGTACTCCTTCTTCAGGATTACATCTACACACTTCAGATGGAAGCCATTCCAAACGCAACCCTCCCCATTTATCCAGGCTTGGTACCGGCACTAAGAATGCACTGGCTTTTGCAACCCTAATGGCTGGGTTGAATTCTGGGCCATTATGGGAGTTAAATATGCTATTTGTCAGTAGATTCAGTATCTTCTGAGTGCTGAGAAGGTCAGGGCTCTGTGCATATCTCTCCTGCACTACAACTAATTCACACCATGACTTCATGAAGCTCAAGGCCTTTGTGTACAAGTTTGTTGCCTTACTGGGACAGTGTTTGGAACTTTTTAATAGTCTTATCTCAATAAGTTTCATTTCATGTTGTTATATCCACTGGACCTGCTTTACTATGGTTGTTTAAAGATGGGTCTTGACAGAATTATGTAATGCTACATACAGAGACATTTTAGGTGTGTGGGGAAGTGGTGGATTAGTGGTTAAGGTGTTGTAGTAATGCCAGAAAGAGGGGGGTGCGATTCTTAGCACCACCAAACCACCACTGAGGGCCCACTGAGCAAGACACCAAATAGCTCAATTTTAAGTTGCTCTCTATAAGGGCAACTGCCAAATTCTGTAATTGTAATTGTGTGCTTCAGACAGGAAGGATGAACATAAGTGGTATTCTATCTGAAAGAGCAGTCTATACAGTCTCTTGCTGCTTTATATATGCCAATAAAAGTCAATATGAGTGTATTTGTCACATCTGGAGCAATGGTTATACCACTGGTGATCATGAAATCTGTAAGTAATGATCAATTTTACTGTCATCATTGTTACTGTTGGGTGGTATTGGTGTGATGCAGTGAAGTCCACTCTGAAAGAGGAGTCCAGTGGTAAACATGTGGGATGACGTTAAATGTGAAGGATAAATTAGATGCAGGGATCTGAACAGGCTGTACTGGACTTCATCCATGACGTCAGCTCACAGATCGGGTTTCCTTGTCTCCATTTGATTTAGTGGCTTGGTGCTCATCATCACATTGTTTCCAGTTCAGAAGGCGTTTCACTCTACCTTTACTTCATCTGCAATTTTACAACACTAATAACATGTGCTGACATACATGAATGTGAAAGTAATATAGAAAATATAGAAACATGTTTATTTTGACCAGCTTCCGAGTATTTGTTCTTTTTGAAGAGCTTTTGTCATGTTATCTGAAAGGTTGCCCTGTGAAACGACTGATGGAGGGAGCATTGGATGGCAAAAATCTACAGAGAGCACAAAAAAAGTAAATGCGAGTGAGTGGTTGTTCATCTATGTGTGGAATATAAAGCGTGTAAGAGATAGATGAATGAATAAAAATAAATAAAAAAAAAGTGATGGATATAGTTTATTTGCTGATGTTATAATCTCACCAGTCTAGGTTAGGAGGCCGTGACAAGAAAATAATAAATGACAACAATGTGCAAGTTACACATTTATTTCTATAACTTAGAAAAGAATCTTCAGTCTTCAGAGGGGGATCAAGGCCAAAATAACAAAAATTGAGACCAAGAAGGAAACCCTGCTAAATTACCTATCAAAGAAATAACACTGAAAGAAAATACACACGTCCTTTCCCATCTCCCTAACCAGGAGAAAAGTTAAACAAAAAGGCAATCCCCAACCTACTCACTTCAAAAACTAACAATAATACAAAAACTACCAACAAAATCTATTTACAAACCGTGAAGGTGGATGTGACAAATATCATAGAAAGGAAATGAAAGCTATTTACAAACATGATGGTGAAGGTGACATAAAATTAAGAATGTGACAACACTTAAATAAACACCCAACTTCAAATAACCACCACCAAAGCTATTCACAACACAACATTTCACACAGATTTTAAGGCAAACTGACAACTGACAACTGACAACTGACAACTGACAACTGACAACTGACAACTGACAACTGACAACTGACAACTGAGCTTAGCCACACACTCAACAGAAGTTCTCTGACACTGTGCTGCTTGTCCTTATTTAAGGCTTCTCCAGGCCACGCAATCACCTGCAGCTGGTTCCAATTAAGCTCTGCTTAATGAGAACAGAGAGAGAGAGAGAGAGAGAGAGAGAGAGAGAGACATAGCAAAAGAGAGACTGCACACAATGTCAAAAACAAACATGCAGGCACAACACAGAACCCAAAACGATATACGTCTGAAGACGTAACACTGAATGAATCATAGTGTGTATACAAGGCCATGATTCTAACACATAATCAGGAAAATGCATGCTGCTATAAAAAACAGTTAACAATAGGTGACAGGATGATACTGACCGAGCCAGTGTTAGGTGAATTAACTGACCCAAATGACTGCTTGGCATTGAACTGATAAATTATACACCAATTCTTATGGAGAGGAGGAGAACTGACAACATTTTCCACATTTAGCTGTTCTGCCACACAAGGAAGGAAAATTATCTTAGTCAACAATGGTACATGTATATACAATAATCATTAATTATTTAAAGTAAAAGAAAGTAAGACGTCCTCATGCAGAATGACATACACCTATCTATTTTTTTTTTACAACAGATCAATTAGGGGTTATAGGCTTTTCTCAGGGGTCAAGCAGTGTTAGCTGGTGCTGCTAGGAATCAAACTCTGATCTTCTTGGTATCGGCCCTTACTCATTGAGCTGTCACTTCCTCATTGGACATTTTTTATTATGTATTAAAGTGTAGTTCTTTAATAAATAAGGATAATAAAGGTTAAGAACAAATGTTATTTAAAACTCTTGGCAAATCCCAAACATGGCATCTTACTTAAACTCAACTTATCTGGTTGCTCTGTTCCTTCCTTTGCACATTACTTTGCAACTCACCACCTCTCCATCTCCTCCTTTAACTTTGGTAAGTTAACCATTATAATTCTGTTATTATGATGTGTTCTGAAGAGATTTTCTGTTGCTTTTCTATACTTGAAATTTGAGTCGCCACCTGAGGATGCCTGTCTAAGCTTTTATTAGGCTTTTATTGCTATTAGAGCTATATCAAGAGGAAATACTATTGTGACTGAATGGGCAAATAATAACAGTTACCCTGTAAAGTAAAAAACATTTTTAGATTTATGCAGTATTATAGAAGTGAAAAATGACTGTAAAGATAATTAATTGATCTGCAATTGTCCCAATACATTTGGCCATATGAAATCTGGATGCAATAATCAGTAGCTCAATTATTTAATGCGCTGGGTTGTTGATCAGAGTTGCAAAGGGACTGCTCACCAAGAGATTGTGGATTCGATTCCCAGCACCACCAATGTGCCATTGCTTGGCTGCATAAACCTAAATCATTCATTCATTCATTCATTCATTCATTTATCTTTTTTTATCCACTTTTATTCCTTAATTCTGGTTCATGCGGGTCTGCTGAAGCCAATCCAAGCTCTCTGAAGAGTAAAATGTAGGACCCTGGGCAAGTTGCCAGTCTATCACAGGACCATTACACTCACACTCACTCCTACAGGCAGTCTATCACAGGACCATTACACTCACACTAACTCCTACAGATTCACTAATCTACCTTTTTTGGACTGTGGGAGAAAACTACTCAGACTACATTTACACAACTCCATACAGAAACGATCAAACACAGGCCTTCTTGTTGTTAGGCAACCACTAAACCACTGTGTTGCCCCCGAAATGATTCATTATATAAAAATAAGTGACTTTAAATAAGGGGTTCTTTAAAATGCAGTAAATCTAAAGGCTTCTTCAAAATGCAGTAAATGTAAAATATTTGTAAAAAGCCTTTTATACTACAACACATCATATACTCTTGTTGTTAAGGACTGTACAGCTCTGAGACTAATTACTTCCTGCTTTTACTTGCAAACCATTGCTTCCTCATTCATTTCTCTTTGTCGACATCAAAATGAATGTAACATAATGAAATGATCAAATGAATGAGACAGGATTCAATTGTGTAAAATCCATGTGTTTTTTATTTAAAATGATTTAGCAGTCATGGCCCTAATTCCAATTTATATGAGGCAGTAGAGCTTAGAACAAGAAACACAAGCACTGAAAAACATAATAAAATATGAAACTAATATGAAAACAAATTAAAGGTTAGACAGAGGAAAGCTGGACACCATCAGGAAACAAAATGCAAAATGACGAAATGAAGGTGGTGACAAAACAAAACAAAGCCACATGTCAGAGTGAACAAGAAAGCACATAGGGTAAATCAAAACAAGAAATGAGGACAGTATTCTTTTTTAAATCTATAGAATGTATAATTAAGTAGAATTTTGTTTGATTGCAATTAACTTAGACATTGTTTGAGGTGGCGTGCTTGTGTGTATGTTTTCTCTGGGTACAAAAACATGCACATTAGCTTGATTGTTGATCCTAAATGAGTTTGTATGATTGTTTGTCAATGTGTGGCCCTGAGATGGGCTGGTGGCCCCTACTTTTCACCCTAGGATAGGCTCTAGCAAACCCTTGTGACCCAGAATAAGGGAATAAGCGGGATAGAAGATGTATGAATGAAAGATTATTGTATCTTGTGACCATGCTCAAGAATACAAACCTAATAATAATATAGATTATAATGTAACTTGTAATAAATGAGGACTTGAAGTTAGTGGGTATGATGCAGAGATTAGGGCTAGGTGGAATTAAATGATTTGCTGTGGGCACCTCTGAAGAGAACAATCAAAAGGAGAAGAAGAGCAAGTTAATAACTTGGTTGAAAGTGGGGTCTCAAGTGGGATTCAAACACCAGCACTGATTTAGCCAAAGACTCGTTTCTGCCTAAGACACCTTTTGCTTTGACTGGTTCTGTTGTAAGAATATGTAATGTGTGGCAAGAATACAGGCTTTTTCTGATTTATACTCTTTCAATTTTTTCTAATTCCTGTTCTAAATCACATCTAGTGACTTACACAACAGAGCTTGACAGCTTGATGTCAGTTTCAAGTGTTTCGGATAATGATTTTGAAGTAACTATCATACATTAGGTGGCCTATTGGTATTGGTGACCTAATGTATGGTAAACTTTACAGATTTTGTTAAAGAATAATTTAAACTCAACATGCATTTAAATGAAAATCCAGTTTAAGGATCAGTCCTAATAACCAGAAAAATGGGAGTTCATTTTATGATGCTGCCATCAGAGTACTCATAATGAACTCTTCATACATGTAAGAACTCTTCTTACATGAACACACAGTTAGATAGCCATTCATGATGAGATCACGGAACTTCCTGTATACATTTGTCCTCATTGGCTGGAGAGGCAGCTAGACATCTTATTCATGCTTTGTACAAGGGGAAGTGCATTGGCCTCAGTGCTCACATGGGATTTCACCCGGATGGCCACTCAAGATTACTCACGCTCATTGTGTTTTGATGCACATCACGTTAAGAGGAAGTGAACTGGGAAAATCCCACTGGCTCAAATGGGGATGGGTTGTAAAGGAAAAAAACTTTGGTGTGACAACTGAATAAACAGGTTCATTTAAAACATATGGCTTATATGTAAAACCCAACGTTTGCATCGAAGGAAAAATAGCTGCAGTATAGGTTCTCATGGTCAATTTCCTCATAAGATAAAAGTTGAAAAATCAAAGCACAAGGGATCATGTCTGTGACGCATGTGACATCCATCATGGTTGAATACTGCTTCTGCTTTCCATGGTCAAAATACAAACCCGATTATAAAAAAGTTGGGACACTATACAAATTGTAAGTAAAAACAATGCAATAAAGTGAAAGATTCAAATTTCAAAATTTTATTCAGAATAAAATATAGATGACATATCAAATGTTGAAAGTAGAAGAGAACTGAATTAATTTCCCTCAGCTCTTCTGCAAAATTATCAACATGTATATTGGATCCAGTGCCAACCCAATTCTTTAAGCAAGTGGTTCCGTCTGTAACAGAACCCCTACTGAAAATAGATAATACTTCACTCAGAAGTGGGTATGTCCCTAAATTGTTTAAATTAGCAGTGATAAAACCACTAATTAAGAAACCTGACCTCAACCCTAGTAAGGTGTCAAATTACAGGCCGACATCGAATCTTCCTTTTATTTCCAAAATCTTAGAAAAAGTAGTACCACAGCAGTTATGTTCGTATCTACAGCAAAATAACATTCATGAATTTCATCAATCAAGTTTTAGACCTTATCACAGCACTGAGAAAGCACTTGTCAAAGTAGTAAACAATCTGCTATTGGCCTCTGATCAGGGCTGCATCTCTCTCCTAGTTTTATTGGATCGTAGTGCAGCTTTTGACACTATAGATCATAACATATTCCTAAATAGATTAGAGAAGGTTGTGGGTATCAAAGGGACGGCCCTTGCATGGCTTAGGTACTATTTAACAGACCACTGTCAGTTTGTAGATTTAAATGGCGACCACTGGACATGCTCACACCTTAAGTATGGGGTTCCCCAGGGCTCAGTGCTCGGTCCGCTACATTTTTCATTGTATATGCTCCCACTCGGGAACTTAATCCATAAACATGATGTGAAGTTCCCCTGTTACGCCGATGACACACAGCTGTACATTTCAGCTCGATCAGATGCAGAACGTCAGTTAGATAAAATAGAATTATGTATTAATGACATTTGAAACTGGATGTTAAGCAAATGCCTGCTGCCAAATCCAGAAAAAACAGAGGTTCTTTTACTGGGACCGCCGGTAGCCAGAGATAAGTTTTCTGATCTCACTTTAACAT
>JAOTRA010000024.1:3299168-3321286 GCA_026260255.1 Pseudolaguvia tuberculata | reverse complement strand
ATGTCCAAACCATCTCAACCTAGCCTCCCTCACCTTGTCTCCAAAACATCCTACATGTGCCGTCCCTCTAATAAACCACTTTCTAATCCTGTCCATCCTAGTCACACCCAATGAAAATCTTCAAAAAGAAAACTTCTTCAACTCTGCCACCTCCAGCTCCGCCTCCTGTCTTTTTGACAACGCCACTGTCTCTAAACCGTTTGCATTCGCTGGTCTCACTACAGTCCTATAAACTTTCCCTTTCTCTCTTGCTGAAACTCGTCTATCACAAATCACTCCTGCCACTCTTCTCCACCCGTACCACCCTGCCTGAACTCTTTTCTTCACTTCTCTAATGCACTCTCCATTACTTTGCACTGTTGACCCCAAGTACTTTAACTCTTCCACCTTCACCACCTCTTCTCCCTGCAACCTCACCACTCCATTGCCTTCCCTCTCATTCTCACACATGTACTCAGTCTTACTCCTGCTGACTTTCATTCCCCTCATCATTTCATGTTTCTAATATTTGAAAAAATAGGTTTCGCTTTTTAAATGGTGATAATAAAATAGACACGTCATCAGATATCCGGTTGATCTGATTCTTTAGAGTCTTAATTTAAAAAAAAAGTGAGTAATAAACTTAAATTAAAAAGTTATTGTTTGGAAACATACACATATGTTAGACCTCCTTTCCTGACATTAGTATCTGATATCACTAATACTTTTGGAGTTGAATGAAGAGATTTCTCACATTTAAATAGAACATTGGACTGGAAAGTTTTACTAGAAGACTGGAACTTCATCCAATAGTAAAAAGTATGTGTTTGTGATGCTCAGGTGACCAAAAACATTTGGCTGCATAGTGTAAATTAGACAATTACAGCATTTGGCAGACCCCCTTATCCAGAGCAACTGGGGGTTAAGGGCCTTACTCGGGATCCCACAGTGGTGGCTTGGTGGTGCTGGGAATCGATCCCCGGTCTTTGTGGTAATAGTCAATGCACATCAGGCAGGCACACACACACATACACACGTGTATGACTGATAGCAAGATTGTGTGTTCAATTCCCAACTCCACAGAGTTGCCACTGCTGGACACCTTAAACAAGGCCTTCAACCCATAACTGTACAGTTTGATTTCAAATTGTAAAAAATTATTCACTCTTCAATCCCAAAGTGATTTTTCACTTTTTTGCAGTCTCTCTAAATAAATAACATTAAGCTTCCATTCACAGTCCCTGTATCTTTTCTCTGTTTAGATTTAATTCTGACAATTTCTCCACTTTAGGTGTCTTCAGGAAATGATGTCTCAGAGATGTTTTCTTGCCACATCATGGTTTCACTCCACCGCCACCCAGTCCAACTCCAACAGAACCTCTGTAGTTCGCTGTAGCAGACAGAAATATGAGCGTGTGTACCCGGTTTTGCTTGTGCGTCCTGACGGCTCTACCATTAATATCCGATACAAAGAACCTCGGAGAATTATCATGGTGTGTGTCGTTGTGATTAAATTATTATAAAGTATAGTTATATATTTATCTTTATATGTTTATACATGGCCCAAAATATTTTGTAAATTATTGTAATTTATTATATTATATTTATTGGCTTTAATCTGCTTTATTTAATATTTGCACAAAATTATTCTAATATTTTATTTTAAAATATTTTTAATAAGATCCAAAAAAATTCTAAACTGTTCATAGAATCAGCCGTATACTGTATATCAGTGTAGCCTACTGTAGATCCTACAGCGCCAGCAGAACCCCCTGACCCTGAGTTAGAGAAGAACCAGGTTAAAAGATGAATGAATAAATGAATGCTGCTAAATATTGAGTGTTTATTTTAAATCATTTCAATTTATGATTTAAGTTGAAAACCAAAATGTGCCAATTCAAGAATAAATAAGGTCACGTGACCTGAACAGAAAATACAGTTTTTCAGTTCCACTTCAAGTTAAAATAATTATAGCTGGGTGTAAATCATTTTATTTTTGTCCCAATATTACATTCTTATTACAGTGATCTAAACGTGTTTAATTGAAATGATCAACGGATATAATGACAGTATTTTCTCTATACCTCTGATGCTATTGTTGTCATTTCCTTTTTTTTCTGTGTTTAGATGCCTGTGGACATTACAAGTCTGTCAGAGGAGGAGAGAAAAGCCAGGATGCGAAAGAGAGATCCTAAAAGGGGTTTGTCTAAACGTAAGAACGACGAATTTGAGGATGACTTTAAAGTGGAGGATTACAGCAAGTTCTGGAAGAAAACATGAACAAACATACTGTCATTGTGCAGCATATGTATGTTGCTTTACATGTACAGAATTGATGCTACTGGGTTTTTGTTTATTATTAAATTAAAGCTTTAGAATTCATCCCACAGTTTAATGTCTCATTCATTCATTATTTTACTTTCTTGAAATTGACAAAATTTTACACAGTGAAACTTTGTTCTAAGTGTTTAACAACTGTTATTACACTTTTAGCAGCTTTTAACTAACTTACATTGAACTTAAATTAGTAAAGTGTCCCAAACCTTTTGTCTGGTATATGTCACATGATGTGTATTGTGTACACCCTGGACAGGTTGTCAGTCTATCACAGGGCCACCTATAAATGAACAACCACACACACACACAACTGCTATGTCCAATTTAAAATCACTGATCAAGCTAATGTACATATTTTTGGACTGTGGGAGGAAACCGAATCAGCTGGATAAAACCTACGTATGCACTGGGAGAACATTCAAACTATATGGAAAGACCACCACCCTGGGAATCAAACTTAGGCGCTTAAGGCCACCGTGCTAACCATTACGTCTCTGCGCTGCTTCACTCAATTTTTCTTAAGCTTACATCTTAATGTTATTGTAAAAATAATTGTAGTATTTAAAATAGTTTGTTAGATCATTGGAGCAGTTTTTAGATGAACCACTATGTGTTCTAATTCTGCCTTATGTTTTCCTCATTTTTTTATAAGGGCTTTCTCACCTGTGCGTCTGGTTTAGATACTACTAATAAACAAACTGGAGGTCTTAAACTTTTTTGTGGATAACAGTACCTGAGTCAGGACATAATGGAAATTCCCTAATTCATGGGGTAGGCAGGGGTACACCCTGGACAGGTTACTAGTCCATTGCAGGGCAACACATAGACAAACGACTATTCACACACACACACATTCATTCCTGTGGACAATTTAGAATCACCAATCTACCTAATCTGTTTTTGGACTGTGGGAGGAAACCGGAGTATCCGGAGGAAACCCACACAAGCGCGGGGAAAACATGCAAACTCCACACAAAAAGATCCCTGGCCTGGGAATCAAACCTAGGACCTTCTTATTGTGAGGCGACCATGCTATCCACTACGCCACCGCACCGCCCTGTTAAACTGATGCTGATGAGAACCAGTGAAGGATACTTTCTGGAAGGCAGTTCCATGTCATGGTGACCTGTAAGTCTCTTCCAGTAAACTAGAAACAATATGTTAAAACCAATATGAAATACATTCATTAATTCATCTTCTTACCCACTTATTCCCTAAGTCAGGGTCACAGGGGTCTGCTGGCACCTATCCCAGACCACATAGGGTGAAAGGCGGGGGGTACACCCTGGACGGGTCACCAGTCCATCTCACATAGACAAATAACCATTCACATTCACTCCTATGGATAATTTACAATCACCCATTCACCTAATCTGCATGTTCTTGAAAGATCCCTGGCCTGGGAATTGAACCAGGGACTTTCTTGTTGTGAAGCTATCCACTATATGAAACTATTATCTAAAAATATGAAAATAAAAATTTCATTAAATTAATACAATTACTCATATAAATCATTAGTCATATCGGATCCTTGTGTTTTTTTCTGAATGATTGAAACTTCTTTGATGTCCAGTAATGTTGGCAGTGGTTTATTCATTGGATTAACATGTGCAGGGGCAACAGGGGGAATTTCCGTTTGGGAATTTGAATGGAATGTAGGCATAAAATAAATATTTATAGTTACTTCAAAAGTGATTGTCTAGCAGTCTGGGTCTAGTAGTGTCCTTCATTCTTTATATCTTTACAAAGATATCAGTAAAACGCAGATGAAGTACACAATGTTTGTTTAGAAATAATGGTTACATACTCTATATTTTTATGAGAGAGAGAGAGAGAGAGAGAGCGAGAGAGAGAGAAGGATGAGAGACTTATTATTGCTCACTAATCGGTATCACATCAGGCATGTTTCTGTGTTTTGTTATACGATTGATGATTATATGAGTCCTTTGTTTTCTCCTTCGCCTTTCACACGATATTCTGTTGTCACATTCGGATGTCTTTTAGTATAGAATAGTATCGTATAGTATAGTGCCCTGAAATAGACTTGTCCAGGGTGTACCCCTGCCTCTCGCCCTATGTGCGCTGGGATAGGTGTCAGCAGATCCCCATTACCCCGAATTAGGGAATAAGCGGGTCAGAAGATGAATGAAAAGTATAGTATAGTAATGGATGGATGGATGGGTGGGTGGTTGATTGGGTTGGTGGGTGGCTGGAAACGCTGTACCAACTTTCATTGTAACACCCTACTCACCCAGATGCCTTGTACATCTTCTTGAATATAGTCAGTGGTGATCTGTCAAAACCTAGAATGATCTTTGGACTCACAGTGCTGTCCAAGTGTATTGCTTTAGTTGCCTAATTCAAGATAATAATGTTTTCTAATCTCATATGATGGTACATACAGATGTAATTGGATGTGCATAAGACATGTGGAGCTACTGTGAGCTGTTCTAACATTGCCTATCCTAAATTAATTATGAAGTTAATGCCATTGGTTATGAACGCTGTTTCCTTTAATGCATATTTAAAGCTGATCAGCTTTAACAGGTTAGGACATATAAAACAGGTTAGGACTTATCCTAACCTGGATAAGTCACTCTTATCCAGAGCGACTTACATTTTTATCAATTTTCTACAAGGGCTCAGGGTTGCTTGGTGGAGATGGGAATTGAACCCTGGTCTTTCTGGTATCAGACCTACATGTTAATCCCTAATCTACCACTTATCCCTAAATATCAAATAGGGCGGAGTGGTGGCGTAGTGGATAGCATGGTCGCCTCACAACAAGAAGGTCTCAGGTTCGAATCCCGGGCCGGGGATCTTTCTGTGCAGAGTTTGCATGTTCTCCCCATGCTTGCGTGGGCTTCCTCTGGGTACTCCGGTTTCCTCCCCCAGTCTAAAAACATGCAGATTAGGTCGACTGATGATTCTAAATTGCCCATAGGAGTGAATTGTGTGTGAATTATTGTTTGTCTATGTGTTGCCCTGAGATAAACAGTCTCTCTCGCCCTATGTGTGCTGGGATAGGCGCAGCAGACCCCCGTGACCCCGAATTCGGGAATAAGTGGGTAAGAAGATGAAATAATGAATGAATGTTAATATAATAACATAAGGTAAAAAATAAACCGTTTCACTGAAATGGGTTGTTATGTAACGTTATGTTACATTATGAAACCACTGGGAATTTTTGCATTGGCCATTGAAAGGATCCATTCCTGGATTTCCTTTCTTATTTGTGTGATCCGCTCCGGGTTTTCTTTTTGTTGTACTCTGAACTAATCCCTTCTTGTATTTTAGTTGTTTTTTGAGAAAATCCACACCAGGTTTTTATTTGCACTCACAGAGCTTACCGACGCTCATCTTTAGTAATTGAACTGAACGAGCGCCGTAAACGCTAAGTCATAGCAGAGAACGGAGCCGGAGAGAGAGTAGTAATACAGTAACATCACTAACAGTCCAAAGACGCCATATTTTTATTCTAGTCAGTGTAGGGGGGCTAAACATGGACGTTGGTACCAACGCAAAGTTGCTTCTCGAGCACGCTACGTCTCTGAGGCTACACACGGGGAACTTAGTAGACCACTGTCGGCTTAAGAATAAATATCTGTCTTCACCAAGTGAGGAGGTAAAACTTTGTTTTATTAGCTTAAATGTTTTATATAGACTATAGCTGTTTCGGTGTGTACACGGTGTGAGGTGATCCGGTACGTGTCGCTAGCATGGGCACTAGTGAATACGAGTTCTAGTATTGTTGCCTGTTTAATGGGTGACGTCACTACACTTGACAGCATGTTCAGAGCTCATCCGTGTGATGAGTAGCTCGAGGTAAAATGATTAAAAAACAAACAAACACATGAAAATCGCAGTTATTATTATTATTATTAGAATTATTAAGAAACACTAACTCATTCATCTTCTAACCCGCTTATTCCCTAATTCTGGGTCACAGGGGTCTCAGCGCACATAGGGCGAGAGGCAGGGGTAACACCCTGGACAGTTCGCCAGTCCATCGCAGGGCCACTCATAGACAAAACAACCATTCGCACACACTTTCACTCCTATGGGCAATTTAGAACCACCAATCGACCTAATGTACATGTTTTTGTACTGTGGGAGGAAACTGAAGTACCCGGAAGAGAACATGCAAACGCCGCACAGAAAGATCTCCGGCCTGGGAATCAAACCCGGGACCTTTTTAGTTTCAGTATTTCATATACTGACGATGGTTTCATTCATTCATTTATTCATAGACCAGAAAGAAACCAGTTAAAAAATGGCCAGCAGATCTGAGGCTTAAAAAGCCTTTTTGTTTAAACAGGTCAAAGGATCGTGATCAGACTGGATCGTGATCAGACTGGTTTTAGCTGACAGAAACTCAGACTAAACTTTACAATCATTATCCGTGAAATTGTAGAAGTACAAATCAGAAAACAGGCCTGGTTCTTGCCAACCATAAACGTGTGAGCAGATATATAAGATCTAATATAAGAAAAATATTATATTAAGTGACTGCACATGTTTTGGAGACAAGGTGAGGGTGGACAGGTTGAGATGGTTTGGACATGTGCAGAGGAGGGACATGCAGTATATTGGTAGGAGAATGCTGAGGATGGAGGTGCCGGACAGGAGGAAAAGCGAAGACGAAGGAGGAGGTTTATGGATGTGGTGAAGGAAGATATGCAGGTAGTTGGGGTGAAAGAGGCAGATGTAGAGAACAAGGTAGTGTGGAGAAGAGCGATCCGCTGTGGCGACTCCTAAAGGGAGCAGACAGAAGGAACAGAAGGTTATATTAAGTTGCGATAAACAGAAATATTACCAGAAGGATAATTGTCAACATTCATGGATAACAAATTTAGCACAAATTCAGCTAATATTCTATTGACTAAAGATTGAGGCAAAAAAGTCCTATTTTCAAAAGGAAAATTAAGTAAAAAAAATGTTTGATCAGTGGAACACTGTAATTGACGGACGGACATAGATAGATAGATAGATAGATAGATAGATAGATAGATAGATAGATAGATAGATAGATAGATAGATAGATAGATAAAACAATTGCACTTCAATTACAGCATTTGGCAGACACCTTTATACAGGATGACTTACAACTGAGCATTTGGGGGTTAAGGACCTTGCTCAAGGGCCCACAGTGTTAATTGGTGGTACTGGGAACCAGACACCGGTGTTTCTGGTATTAGTCCAATACATTAACAAACTAAGCCACCACTTCCTCAAATACATACATACATACATTCTTAAGATTTTATTATTAAGAATTTTTCGTAATTCGATGAAAATTGATGCATTGCATTTGGAAGCAAATATTTTCATACTTTATGAACTGTGTGAATGTCTGTTTCAGCTTCTGTGCGATTCTTCACAGACCGCCAAGCGTTGTGAGTGTAGACATTTATTTACAGCCAAACAAACATGAGTTTGTGTTGTGAGGGTTCTGGTTTTCTACACCCCTTCCTCCTTATCAACACAGAGAAATCACACAACCTCAAATGGCTTTCATACAAAATCACAAATCATACAAAAGAAAATAAAAAGCTTTGTTGTATTTTATTCTATTTTATTTGTATATTTTTGTATATTTGCATACCTCAGTCTTTACCAAGACAAATGTTTGGTTTGCCTCAGCGCAAGAGACCAACCATATCTAACCATGCTTAGAGATGGTTGTGGAAGTAGATGACACCAGGGTTGACCACCGATCAATTTTTAAACGTTTATTTTCATGCGATGTTTACCACATGCTTTTCCTATCTCATTTCAAGTATAGAAACGTGAAAAATTACAGTAAATAATCTGGTCATGAAATATTTATCCCATATCCGTAACCCTAATTTTTTTTTTTATGGCTGTCCTACTTTTTATTGCTTTACAGTAGTAAAATATTTATACAAAAAACGACCACCGTGGTTAAGGTGTTGGGACTGTTTATGTAAAACAATAATACAGTAAGTTACCACTGCCGCATACCACAGAATAAAAGAGAGAGATGTTAATTGCTCTAAAAAAGGGTGTCTGCTCAGTGCCAGAAATGTAAATGTCAATTTGTACTCAAAAAGGATTTATGTGCAAATGTGGTTTGTTAAGTGGTATCAGCGTTTGTGACTTTTACATACATTTAATCCTCAGCTTCAAGATTGCATCAGAGCAACACTAACGGAGTGGCTTGCAGTGATACCTGAAAGACTCGAACCTGTAAGTGCACCATATGTACAAACATCTTTAAAACAACAAGAGAATTTTTAGCCAGACTATATATACACTATGACTTGCAAATCACATTGACTTGCATAGCCTGTGTGGTGGGGCGGCTGCTTGTCTTCGTCTGCATTCTTTTTAAGGGTAAAGGTCATTTGTTTGATCTGGATATCACCTAGGAGGAGGGTTTATTTAGGAATTCTATAAAAGGGAATACTGTAAAAATAGATTTTAAATTATATAATAAAGCATATAATACATGATAGGGTGAAGCGGTGACATACTGGTTAGCACGATCGCCTCCAACTTCTGTTTGCATGTTCTCCCTGCGCTTGTGTGGGTTTTCTCTTAGTACTCTGGTTTCCTTCCACAGTACAAAAACATGTACCTTAGGTGAGTGTAAATTGCCCATAGGAGTGAATGTGTGTGAGTGGTGGTTTGTCTATGTGAGCTCTGCGATGGACTGACTGACTGACTGAATGAATGAATGAATGAATAAATAATAAATGATCACTGAGCTGAACAACAGTGAATGTGTCATGTGAGCATGGCTTGCAGTCCTCAGCAAATATGCCTTAGGGCTTTCTAACTGTCTTAACTCGCATAATGGTAAGGCTTAATAACACATTCCATACATACATCTACTGTTTGCACTTATTCATTCATCTTCTTACCTGCTTATTCCCTAATTCTGGGTCAAGGGGGTCTGTTAGTGTCTATTCCAGTGCACATAGGGCAGAAGGCGGGGGTACACCCTGGACGAGTCGCCAGTCCATCGCAGGGCCACACGTTAAAAAAAAAAACAATCACCAATCCACCAATGCAATTTACAATCACCAATCCACCTAATGTACATGTTTTTGGACTGTGGGAAGAAACCGGAGTACCCGGAGGAAGCGCAGGGAGAACATGCAAACTCTGCACAGAAAGACCCTAGACCGGGAATCGAACCCAGGACCTTCTTGTTTGCACTTATACAAAAAAGTAATACCATAATATCGAGTATGTATTTAAGGTTAAGCGTAAAATCTTGGTTCAGTCTGGGATTAGAGATGAGGGAAGTACATCTTTTGAAAGCGATTGTTTAACTTTACTTTTGTGTGTCAGGCACAGGATTTGCCCAGCACTCTGGATTGCACAATAGCCCAAGATACAGACGTAATCACACCAGAGGAGAGAGAGGAGCTAAGAGTGTCTGGTGAGAAGGTTTTTTGCTTTGTTGAGGAACAGACAGGGCTTTTGTAAGCTGTTTGTGTTCCTCTGTTTGTATTGCTTCATCATCTCATGCTGCTTTCTTTTTTTCCCCCAGTCAAGCTGTTTCTCACCGAATCTGATTGCTCATCTATAAAAAATGCTGTGGACATGAGTAAGTGCCTGCTAAAGCTGGTAACCGTTTAGGTTAACCATTATATTGTGCTTAATACAACATTATTTATGTTTTGTTCAAGAAGAAACTTTACATATTCAAATCATTTGTTAATTCATTCATCTTCTTACCTGCTTATTCCCTAATTCGGGGTCACGGGGGGCTACTGGTGCCTATCCCAGCTCACATAGGCCGAGAGGCAGGGGTACACCCTGAACGGATCGCTAGTACACCGAAGGGCAACACAGTCAAACAACCACTCACACACACACACACACACACACACATTCACTCCTATGGACAATTCAGAAGCACCAATCGACCTAATGTACATGTTTATGGACTGTGGGAGAAAACCGGAGTACCCGCAGGAAACCCACGCAAACGAACTTGCAAAGATCCCCGGCCTGGGAATCGAACAAGGGACCTTCTTGTTGTGAGACAACCGTGCTAACCACTGTGCCACCCCACATATTCAAATAATTTTTTTTAAATAACCTGACATTTAATAAAATTACCCGAAGGAGAATGTTTGTGCACATCATGCAAATACATTTCTCTTAATATACCACATTCACACAGTGTGTTCGGTTTTACAAATATCACCTTAAAATTCCACTAATATAAATGTTGGTAACTGATATTTGCTCTGCAATGGACTGGTGAACTGTCCAGGGTGTACCCCTGCCTCTCGACCTATGTGAGCTGGGATGGGCACCAGCAGACCCCCGTGACACGGAATTAGTTAATAAGTGCGTAAGAATAAATGATACTATAATTGAACATTTATATTTAGCACATAAAAGTTTCAGATAAAATTTACTGCAGGTTTATTTCAAATCTGATTAAACTGAAACATGACAGAACCGGTCGGAAATAGGACTTGGTTAATAAATGGTTTACCATCAATTACTGCTATTGAAGGTTTAACTTTGATTAGAATTAGAATCTGTTTTAAGTTAACAAATTCAAAAGCATGCTCATGTTTAATGTTTAATGATGAGCTTTGCAAAAGAAAAAAGTTGAACTGACATTTCTTCTTTTTGCCTGATTTACAGCGTGTGCGTCGTTGGGTGTCTCACATCTGGATTCAGTTATTATTGCCCCTCCGGCTCTAAACGAGGGCGAGACACTGACTCTAGCTCACCTCCAGCCATTGTGGGCTGAGCTGGAGAAAATCGTCCAGTGCCAAAAAGCTGCTTCAATCGGAACTTCAGATCTGGACAAGACTCAGTTAGAAGAGTTGTACAACTGGGCACAGGTATGGAAATAGACAGGTAAAGGTATGGTGGTGCGGCGGTGCGATGCTTCTCATAGCATGTACATTTAGGTTGATTGGTGATTTTAATTTGCCCATAAGAGCTAGTGTTGGACTGGCGACCATTCCTGGGTGTACTCTTTGTGCACTGGGATAGGTTTCAGCAGACCCCTGTGACCTTGAATCAGGGAATAAGCTGGTTGAAAGATGAATGAATGAAGGAAAGGTAAAGGTATTTTGTATAGAAAATACTGACAGATGTGACAATTTCCTCTGTATAACAATATGGTGTAGTGGTTAGCACGGTTGCCTCACAACAAGAAGGTCCCCATGTACCCCTGCCTCCTTCCCACCAGCAGACCTTCATGATCCTGAATTAGGGAATAAGCGGGTAAGAAAATGAATGAATCAATCAATCAATGAATGAATATCATTATACTATTATCCAATTTACACACACACACACACACACGTGTATCTATTTGCATTTTATTATACAGTCAATAAAGCTTTATTATAATGCACCATCAACCCCAGGAGGTTAATAATTGATGAAATAGCTGTAGTTTCTATATTTGAGCTAATGTCATTACAAGCCGTTACTTATACAGCAGATTCGTAACCCACAAATCTGGGTTGTAACCTTATTCTATAATTTGGAGGTCACAGAGGTCTGCGGATGCCTATCCAAGCTCACATAGGGCAAGAGGCAGGGCCACACATATACAAACAACCATTCACACACACATTCACTCCTATGGCCAATTTACAATCACCAATTGAACTAATCTGCACGTTTTTGGACGGTGGTACAAAACGGGAATACCCGGAGGAAACCCACATAAGTGCAGGGAGAACATGCAAACTCAGCACAGAAAGATTCCCTGGCCCGGGAATCGAACCTGGGACCTTCTTGTTGTGAGACGACCATGTTAACCTCTACGCCAATGTGCCACCCCAATTAATAATATATTTATATAATTCATATTATCCAATGCCTCTTGGTGGCCTTCAAAATTCACTTAGTTTGCTTATTACTTGGGCTGGTTTTGTTCTTGTGTTTTTTAAGGCTTAAAAATATTTTTTTTTACATTTCCATACTAATAACGCTATAAACCGAACATTCAACATTTGTTTTTACATTTACTTTGTATGTTAGGTTAAACCGAGCAGTAATCAGGTGAATCTAGCCTCCTGCTGCGTGATGCCTCCTGACCTCACGGCATTCGCTAAAGAGTTTGACATCCAACTGCTGACTCACAATGACTCCAAAGGTAGCACCTGTTTCCTGCCTCCTTTTTTTACTCCTAATAATAAGTCCTGGCCTATATACAATTGTGTGAATTAAGATTGAACAAAATGACATAGCTCGCTTTAGCAGGTCGCCGAGGAAATGTTGGAATCACTACACACACTCATGCAGCAACATTAAATCAATGTACTTATTTTTCATTTAAATGTTATGATTACCACCTAAACCAGGTAATACTGTGGATGTGGAGGGATGTGATGTGATGTAACCCTCATGTATGATTTTGCAATTCAAAGCAAGCAACAAAAGATTTTAATATGTTTTAAATATGTTAGCTAATGTTACAACAGGTTTAGCCATAGCTGTGTTACATACCCCATATTTAGATTTTAGAAGAAGACCACTAACTCTATAGTAAATACTTTTATTTATGTATCAGTATTAGCATTAGTGTCAGTAAGCACTATAAAGAAACATGCATCCGAAAGTTTTCTCTTATATGGTGTAAGACTAACTGCTGTTGTTTCTGGCTCTGTATAGACCTTCTCAGTTTGACAGGATTCCAGAAGGCCATGCAGGAGAGCTGCAAAGACGTGCAGGCGACAAACTGGCAGCTTGAGTGGGTCTTGCGCTACTCCATCATTGTCAAGAGCCGAGGCATTATCAAAGCCAAAGGATACCTGGTTCATGCACGGAAGAGCACCAAATAGCAGCAATTATCGGTGCACCTCGTTCATTTCTGGAGTTTCCGAAATGCATTGATTTTTACATTGCCGTTAAGTTCGTCATTGAAATGTGTGTATGTGATTTTCTATTTTATCATCTCTGACATCTCTGAAATTCAGCTGACTTCAAACGTGCGGTGAAATAGTTTTCTGATCGCTTGTTCATTTGTTTTAAAAAAAAACAAAAAACTTTGGATCTGTTCAACCTTTGTGCTGTACTTGTCTGCAGCCTGCACCGATTGTTCTAATGATTTTTTTACATGATGTAGATTACTAATTAGAAGGACGCAGGTAGTACGCGCCGGTTTTCTGAATATAAGGTGCCTCTGATTTTGGCCAGTCATTTTTGGATTCCTGTCTAGGAAATCATAAATGTATTCTGTTGGGTGCAAAACAACAAGTTCTCATAAATGATTGGCAAAAGGTGATTGTTTTGGAATGCACATACTTTTACACAATTGCAAATGTTGCTGTCATTTTCTTTAACCTGGTGGCAGAGGGTTAACCGTTTACTAAGAATGGCATTTTAAACTTTTATGCTAATCATTGCATTTACTGTTCTTTTCTAAAATATATCAGTTTTTTTTTAGCTCTAGACTTTATGCATTTATTTTTTGGCTTATTATTTCCTGATTGTAAATGTAAGATATAAATGATAAATTAATATAATCAATATCAGTTATGTGGTTTTTACATGTATGAAACCAGCAGGTTTGACCCAGAATACTTGTTTATTTAATAGTTGCAGACACACAAGGGTCCAGCAATCAGCTTTTGTATATGTTCTGCTAGTTTTAATCTGTTTACCTGTTCCATCAATTAAATTGGGTTTATAAAGTTCAGATCCCATCCTTTGGTATATTATTTAATTATTTTATTTCATTACTAAACTATACATGCAAACTGTAATGTCTTCTCTCACTTTTCCAGGGCGTGTCATTCATTTTCCAGGGTTAATTCTGTTGATTTATGGTGCCAGTGGGATTGAAACTAAAGACTCCACAATGCAGCAGTGCTTTAGTCTGAAACAGTGTCCAAAGGTTAAACCTTAATGATTCAACTTTTCCCTCTGTAGTTAATAAAAAAAAACCCAACTTTACGTTTGGACGTGTAAATGCATGTTGATCTAATAAACTAGAACATTTCCCTTGGTTACATTTATATTCGGGTGACGTAGTCGTACAATAGTTAAGGTGTTGGGCTGCTAATTGGAGGATTAGGGGTTCGATTACCAGGACCACCATGTTACCCTCCCCCAATGGGCCTCCTTTAGAGGTTATCTATACATTTCTTCTTACTCCTTTCGCTTATTCCCTAATTCGGGGTCATGGGGTCTGCTGGAGCCTATCCCAGCGCACATAGGGCGAGAGGCAGAAGTACAGGTTACCAGTCCATCCCTGGACCATACACTGACGAACAACCATTTACACATTCACTCCTATTGGCAATTTAGAATCACCACTCAACCTGATGTACATGTTTTTGGACTGAGGGAGGAAACCGGAGTACCGTTAATATACACTATTAAAGATCATTAAAACTGTTAATTGTCGATTAATAATGTCTGGATCGAGCGGCCGTTTCTGTTTAACGATTGGTACAGTCTTAGTTCCTTAGTCACGTGATCTAGCCGGTAGCGTGCGCGAACACGTTTAGCGGCAAGATGGTGGCCACCAGGGGAGGAACACGCGTGGGTTTGGCAGCGAAAAATAGCCAAGAAGAAACCGTTGAAACACCGGTGAGTTTTAATTCTTATTCGTTTAAAGTGTTTGAAGCGTGTAGCATTAATATTTGTTATATGAAGCCGGGTAGAATTGACTGTATGCTCGGATAGTAAATGCACATGTCTGTTCCTGTTAATAAAAGTTGTCCGTTTGCATTATAATAAATTGCTAGAGTTAATTAACAACTGTACAGTTTAATAAACTTAAATCTGCTACAGTGTTTTACGCTAATATTCTTTCATTAATGTTACCCAGTTACAAGCCCTTTGTATATACACCGTAATTACTGTAGTAGCGTTAATATTGGACACGGTAGTCCAGTGGAAAGTGGTAATACCAGAAAGGCGAGGGTTCGAATACCACCTCCAACAAGCAACCACTGTGGGCCCTTAACCCACAATTGCTGGATAAGAGCGTCTGCCAAATGTGGAGAGGAGCGATCCGCTGTGGCGAAGTAGAAGCCGGAAGTAGAAGATTGGTGGTGTTTGGAATTAAATTAAACTGTAGTTCAGCATCTTAACTTTCCTAATGTGGGAAAGTAATTTCACTGTACTTTTTGTTTTTGTGAAAAACCATTAAGGCTCAAATTTTTGGTCATGATGCTGGATATCAGGTTGTAAAAATGTTACTGTAATTCATTCCACCAGAAGTCTCATGCATAACAATCACAGGACGGTGATTATTTGTTTATTAATTTATTTTTTTTCTAACCTGTTCCTGATACTAAGGCCAGGAAACCCTTTTACAAGTGTTACTTTTAAGTAACTTGTGGGTCTCTTTTTTTTTTTTTTTTTAACAGGTATCTATAATCAGAAGTACAAGACGGAGAACAGTTATCGTGAATGTCCAGGCCCAGTCGGAACACACCAGTGATTCTCAGCAGGATGAAGCAGATAAGCAGAACAAGGCTCCAGCACAGAAAAGGGAGACAAGAGGTAGTAAAAGTCGTCCTACACACAAACAGCCGGAATCCTCACAGGAAGCAGACGTGTCTGAGTCTGAATCTGGCTGTTCCGTGTCGTCGGATATACAGCTGCCTTCCCAAAGCAAACGGAGAGCAACAGTTCGAGCAAAAGCTACCGCCATGAATGAACAGGAGACATCGAACACTGAAGCATCACTGACTAAAACACCACGCAGATCCATGAGAGTGAGGAAAAAAACTAACCCTGATTTTGGGTCCTCCACCTCCCCAAACGATGAGAACTCTGATGCAGAGTCCTGCAGCTCTGTGCCGTCTCTCTCCACAAGAGTCACAAGGAGCTGCAGGAAGCCTATTATCGCTCTAGAAGATGTGACTCCTTCAGAGGCTGAATCTTGCTCATCTGTGGTTTCTGGACCTCAGGGCTCGACTGTCCGGAGGTCCACGAGAAGCAGAGTAAAGGCCATTGAGTTGATCCCTATAAACTTGGAAGAAAAAGAGCAAGATGATTTAAAGCATAGGAGGACAAGGGGACGCAGAGACAAGGAAAAGCCTGCGGTGGAAGACCAGAGTTTTGACTCTGATGGATGTGAGTCTGGGCCTAGTTTGAGTCCAAGAAGAACCACTCGAGCCACCAGTCGAGTAGCTAACTCTGATTCTGAATCCATATCCACTATGTACACTTCTCTCGATAGCCCTTGTAATACAAAAAACAAGGAAACCCCATGTAGTAGCCGAACCGTCTCAGCTAGCAGCAACTGTGCTGTTCGAGTTTCTAGCTTAAGAAGCGTCAAAGTCAAAACGGACGTACTCGATATGTCCTCACTCGTCCACAAAAGTGTCACCGAGAACAAATCTAAGAGCCACCGAGCGGAAAGCACACAGGATGTTCTGGTCTTGTCTGAAAGTGTAACCACCAAATCTGATCTGGTGGATGTAGAGGAGATTGAGGAGGAGGCCAGTAATGTGACTGTTATTGTTGTAGATCAGGAAAATGTAATTTCTGACTCTAATAATGATAATTTTACTCCAAATCTTGATGAGGGTACTAATGAAATTGCCAGCTCTGTGCAGCAAGTTCAGATCATTGAAGAAGAATCAAGTTCTAAACCAGTAATGAAGATCCCTGATGAATCCCAGGAGAAATTGAAAGTAACCGATGTGAACACAGAAGCTGATACAGACATTATTACAGTTGATGAGGTTCCTCTGAAGAAAGACGCGATAACGGACCCTACGCCAGTGTCTAAGGCGAGTACCGGCAAGAGTGAGCCTGTGAAGATGTGCATAAGCTTACTGGACAGCAGTGAGGATGAGGAGAGTGAGTATGATGATTGCCTGTCAGTGGAGGGAGTAAATGATAAGGATGAGAAGTTGAAAAGTGAGGATGAAATGTGCTGTTCTGAGGATCAGCCAGGCTCCTCCACTGCACCACACTCACACACAGGTAAAGACCTGTTTGTTATTGACACACGCCCGGGGTGCCAAACTACCGACACATATTACATCCATGATACATGGAAAGAAAAAGAGGATCAGGACTCTAATGCTGTGATGGAGGAAGAGGATTTTGTTGACGAGGAGGGAGATGATGATGATGAGGAGGAGGAGGATGAAGATGAAAAAGTACTCTTCCTAAGCAAAAAGCCCTCAATGTAGGAATTTCCCTCAGTGTCCCATAAATAAATGTTTGCTCTATTTGTAATGTACTTTTAAATTGTTCTGTTTATTTTCCTTTCTTGTGTCTTTCCTACAGGAGCGAGTTATCCAGTTCGATTGATCCGGGATTGAGAGTAAAAGCTCTTGGTGGATTATACATCAACTTTGATGGCAGCAAATCCAAACGTGTCTCTGACAACCTGAAGAAGCTGAAAGATCAGAAGAATCAGGAGGAGGTAATTAACCTCGGCTCTCATCTTTTCCTGATGGGTGTATAAATCCATACACACACTTTATACTGCTGTGCCACTTGTCCTTTTCTGTTCATCTTTCATTCCTGTATAACTGTCTGTCTGTGTATTCAGTTTGTCTGTTGGTCCGTCATTTGTCAATCTATTTGTCCTTGTCTGTTTGTCTAAATCTGTCATGTCTGCCATCTATTTGTCTGCTTGCCTATTCCATCTATCTGTCTAGCAGTCTGGAGAATCAGTGGTTTGTCTGTCTACTTATGTTTGTCTATCTTATTTGTCTTTTTTTGTCTGTCACACTGTTGAATGTGTCTAATGCTCATTTATATGGTTATTTTTCAGTTAATGAAGAAGAGTGTGATCGTAACAGACATTGAAAAGAAAGACAGTGTCCCTCCATACACAGAATCCAAACATGCTGCTAAATTAAAGCGTCGGGTGAGTGTAAACCCGTCTGTCACCCGTCTGTCTGTTTAGTGTTTAACCAAAAAAAATAATTTTTCTTATGTTACATCAGGAGGAGAGAGCAAAGACCACAGGAGACGGTTGGTTCAACATGAGGGCTCCTGAATTAACCGAGGACCTGAGGAACGATCTCAAAGCTTTACAGATGCGTTCAGCGATGGACCCCAAACGCTTCTACAAGAAAAACGACAGAAAAGGGTTTCCCAAGTACTTTCAAGTGAGGAAGGATTTTTAATCTTGGCTTTAAAAAAAGAAAGAAAATCGATATGCTCACCTCTGGTTATGAATACATGTTTATGTTGTCTAACTGATTTTCATTAGAGTCCTAGGTTCAATTCCTGGGCCTGGAGCCCTTCTTTGTGGAGTCTGCATCTTCTCCACACGCTTGTATGGGTTTTCTCCGGGTTCTCCCACAGTCCAAAAGCATGTACATTAGGTTGATTTTCTAAATTGCCCAATAGGAGTGTGTGATTTGTTTCTGTGTGACGGACTGGCGTCCTATCCAGGGTGTATCACTGACTTTCACCGTCTGTGTGCTTAGATAGGCGCCGGCAAACCCCCTGAATTAGGGAATGTGATTTTCATTACTATTTAAAGCTATCATGTCAAGTTTCTCACCACTCTTTTATTTGCCGCTGATGCATACAGATCATTCGGCTCTGAATAAAACATGGCAGAAATAATGACGCTGCCTTAATGTCAGTGTATCGGCATATGTAAATTATTGTGAGATTGTTTGCCACCGCGTAACCTTGCATAGTATTTCTGACCAGTGTATTTACCAGATGCTTTTTTGCAGGTCGGAACAGTGGTAGATAATCCTATAGACTTCTACCATTCCCGGATTCCTAAGAAAGAAAGGAAGAGGACTATTGTGGAGGAATTGCTTGCTGATTCAGAGTTTAGAAGGTAAAGAAATAGTACTTGTACAGAAATCCTTTTGATTTTCACGTTGGATATATATTTGTACAAATTACAACACTGAGAATTTAATCCATATTCACATGCATGTCTCTGTCCGCTTTCATAAATTTTCAGCCTTTTCTTGGTTATAACGAGTGTTCTGTTTCACTTTTTCAGTTTTAACAAGAGGAAGTACAAAGAGATCATAACAGAAAAAGCAGCGGCAGCAGCTGGAAAGATAAATAAAAAGAAGCATAAATTTCAGAAAAAGAAGTGATGTAAGCAACAGTTATTTTACCTTTTTTACACACCTGGTATTTCAGTCAATAGCAGGAAGACTTGTGCTTGTACAACAGTGTTTGTCAGCCATCTTTATAACAATCACTTTTAATTGCCGATGAAATAGAATTTTAATACAGTGTGTGTATAATACATTGTGTAAAGAAAAAAACAACCAAGTACCGTTAAATACATAGTAGCTTTGTCTTTTTTTATTTCCTGAATGAAGAAACCTGACTTGTGCCACCAGATTGGAGGACTCGACAACATGATTCTTAATTAAGACGCTTTATTAACCACCAATAAATCATGTAAACCAGCAGAATATGGTGTGTGTTTGTTTGGAAACATGAAACACTGTTAACCTAGTTCACCATCTTTCACCAGCACAAGGGGTTTCAGTTCACTAGTGTGATTCCTAACTCTTAATTTTTCAGGTTTTAAATATTTTTCCAGTTCATAAATGTAACTCCACCTTATATAAGGCTGTTCCTTTATAATAATCTGTTTCCTGATTGTGGCAACTAGATGAAAATAATTTAAGTGAAACCCTCAATAAATTACTTGTATAGTTACTGTTGCAATAATTGTTAAACTGCGAATCAGGCTGTAGTGTTAATAAAAGCCAGCCCAATCCCTGTAATCTGGTCTGAATTAGTTTTGTATTATTGCCCATCAGCTGTTGATGTGACAGTTTTGCATTGTAATGTTCTTTTACAATGGAACTTTTTGTTATGCCATAAGTCATCGGAGGATAAAAATGAGAAATGGAACTAGGGCACACATCATAATTGTAAAAGTACACTGAAACATTGGCTGGAATTCTGATGAAATAAACCAATGGTATCTGGTTTAAACAAAAGCTGGGTATGTTGGAGAGGTGATTATGTCTAGTTACTTTGAGTCACAGCGTGTAGGACTTGATGCTTTTCTATACAGGTTCTTGTAGATTTTGCCAAGGCTGTCCTCAAACACTGCTCTGTGGGACTTCCCGGTGTATTTGGCAGCTTGGTTGGTCCAGAATGTTCTGTTATCTAAATGAACAGATGGCTCTCCAGGAATAATCCTGCAACATTGAAGCACATAATATACATTTTGCTTTTAAGAGTGATTTGTTTTATTGCAGCGATGATATGACCTTTAGACAGACATGTTATGGAATGTCTTTGGGATGGAAAATTATGATTGATTCCGTAATATGGAATAGGTCAGACCTACTAGATTTGATAATGTCTGAAGCAGACTTGTACAAACATTTATTATTTATAAAGGTTTTTGGAAAAGTGATGATAGATTTGGTGAAATGTATCACTGCTGTAATGTTAGTTTATATGTACATTAGTGATTGTTTTAATCAGGAGAAATGAAAAACCATAGCTTTCATTTACCATCTTGGTATTTCACTTTGTTCATTTTTGTTTGCTGCTCCATTTATTTTTTTTCCTCATAAGATTAAATATAAATCAGTTTTTGCTCGTTTGCTTAGAAAAGTTGGATAAGTTATGCAGCGCTAACTTATGTTTTAGGCTGTGATAAATTACTGCTGATAAATCTCGCACCCAGAAGTGTGAATATCATATGTATAAATGTGTTGTGGTTTCAAAAAGCTGCCTAGACCTATTCACACCTTTCCACTTTTCCGTCACATCATCGACTACATTTCCTCTGGTTCACTTCATATAATAACGAACAGAAGAGTTTTAATCAGGAATAAATTAGATGCTACTAATGGGCACCAATCTTTACTGCATTTTGTTGTAGGAACCGACCGACTGATTTTTAACACATTCATTTCTTAAAATACTATTTGATATTTTTCTTATTCTAGGATTTTGCAAACAAAGAGGTACATATAAATTATATAAAATTAAAGTTACTCAATTTGTAACATATGACTAATATCAGATTAGTATTATCACCAAATACTAAATGGATTCAGTACAGAACAATATCAATATAAATAACTAAAGGCCTATGACTGCATGGGACCTAAAAATACCTCTAAACATTTATTTGGTGGCATGTTGTGCATTCTGAGTAACGGTTGTGTGTACCTGTCTTTATGAAACTGGCTGTGATGCACTGACTCACGGCAGGAGGGTTCAGGCTCATTCTGATCAGGTTCTGCTTCTTCATTTTCTTCCTCCTCCTCCGGCACACACATGCAAACAATAAAATACAAATTTACATTTTTTGTTGTTCCTATAATAAACAATCTGCAAAACATTTATTTTAAATTTGATTAGTCAAAAAAGAAGGAAACAATTCCTTTTCATTTCCATTTAATATGCAGTACATGCTTATTCATCTGCAGTGAACAACACTTCAATGTTTAATATAAAAATAATTCATAAATACAACATTCCATTTCTATGTCCATTAAAAATACACACATAAAAAACTATCTTTCTTAAAATAAAGATTTGGAGCAGCTTCAGAATAATTAGCCTTCTATTGCTTTGATTTGGCCACCAGTGTGTGGCAGTGACTGGAAGTTTCTTTGTTTTTTTTTTTAAATCACAGAAAATTCCGGGATCAGATACTAGCAAAATACTAGTTACTACACTGAAATGTCATTGTAACCTACTGCTTGTACCCTATACTTACAAAGGTGAGCTTGCAAGGAGTGGAAAGTGTGAGTAAAAGTTTTTGAACTCGTCTGTGGATGTCTTGTGAGGAACTGCTTGGGCTCTGAAACCTGCAAAGCAGCAATGGGCATAGAATGTATACTCCTCCTTTTATGGATTTCATACATATAAGTCTTAAACAAAAAACAAAATCATATATT
>JAOTRA010000024.1:3276527-3296580 GCA_026260255.1 Pseudolaguvia tuberculata | reverse complement strand
CCGATCTATATAATAAGCATAATGTTAAAATGTGTGTGAAAAGCTCATCTGACTGTGGTGCAATACCAAGTTAAACCACTAGTCTGTGCTGTGTCACTTAGAGTGAAGAATTGTGTTTAAATAACAAAACACCATCAACATTAATCTAAACTCAACATCTACATAGACTTCAAACTTCATATATACAAAAAAGGAAGCAAACCAGTCTAAACTTTCTGTAGTGTAAAGTATTAATTTATTAATAAATATATTACTTTACACTACAGAATAATAATAATAATACAAGAGAAATTTCTGGATTTTTTATTTCAGGGGCCCTGAAAACTCAGTTTATTAAAAGTGTACAGAAAAAAGCAGTATATAAACAAGACCAACCATCCATCCATCCTCCAACCAGTGCATAGGGCGAGAGGCAGGGAGCCAGTCCACTGCAGGGCCACACATAAGCAAACAACCACACACACAGGAATCGAACCTGGGACCTTCTTGTTGTGAAGTGACCATGCTAACCACCAAGCCGCCCAGAAACAAGACCATTTTACCAAACAAACAAAAAGAAAAAGAAAAACAAAAAAAGAAAGAAAGAAAAATAAACTCTTCTGGGAGAGACTGTACAGATGAGAGGCTGTGGTTAATGAACTTAATACGGGCTGTGCTTCAGACGGTTAGCTTGGCCAAATGATTAGCACTTGAGAAGCCAACTGCGGCAGCGAGAAAGGACTGAACTTTACAAAGCATCGTTTCGATTCCCATCAGTGACGTCCAAAAAGACGTGCTTGCTCTCTTATTGTCTGAATCTGTCGAGCCGGCCTTAATCTGCAGCCTTCCGACTCTGGTCATGCTTTCAATCTACACAAAAGTATCATACATTTCCTAATATTTACTCGACCATTTACTCTCGGGTTTAAAATTGTCTATTGATTTAAACTTCTGCATCTGCAGGATTAAAGAAAAAGTGATGGAGACAGGCAAACAAACCAACGTTTGTTGGTTTAGTGGCCTGTTGTTTAGATCAATGACAAGGGGCTCTCAGAATTTATTAAACTATGCGCCGGGTCAAATGCATTAGATCTCACTGAAATACAAATCAATAGCCGTTTCCCCTTGTTTTCTCAGCAATATTTGTCTTTTCTTTTAAGTAATGAACAAACACAAGCAGACATCAGGGTTCATTATTCAAAGGCGGAGGAGAGAATACATCTCACATAGAAATCCAGATTACAATATTGTTTTATTTTTTACTTTACAGCATATCATTTCATATTAATAGCGACTCTCTTTTCAGTGTCCCCTATTCATTTATATATTAAAGACAGACAGACAGAAGGTAAGACAGAAAGTAAGCACAAGAGGGAAAGAAAGTCAGAAAGAAATACAGTTTTTCTTTCTTTCTCTTTCTCTCACTTGCTTACTTTCTGTCTTGTCTGTCTGTCTTTCATTTCACTCAACCAAAAAAAGCAGGAGAGATAGAAAGACAGAATAAGTCAAAAACATAACCTGTAACTATGAACATACTATAACGTTCATCCATTTCACTATGAAGTCAACTATAAATTACTATATTGTATAGTAAGATTAATTGATAAACTTTTTAATTAATGAATAACAGTAATTAATGGAAAGGAAAATCCTTGATTCCACCTACAGAAAGTTTCGAAAACATGTAATGCAGTGTGTGTGTGTGTGTGTAGCTGAATTTTCTTTCACCTTTCTCGGAGTGTGGCGCAGCTGAGTAGTGGACTCTGCTCCCTGAGGCTCCTGGTGGTGGACTGATAAGCTTGGTTTCTTCTTGGTTTCTCGACACTGCCGAGAAACGAGGTAGACTTCCCCCCCAGAGATAGAGGACACACACTTTGGGAATCACCTCTTATCTGAAAGCATAAAGACTTTTATTAACCTGTATAAAGTTGCTGTGAGCAACGTAAGCCATACCTTATAATGGCTAGCCCGTCAACAGGTGGGGACGCCATTGCATTCTGGTTTTATTTCTATTTTAATTAGAAAAAGGAAATGAAAACCAGAAAATGGTCAAAATCATGTACTTATATAAAACACAGTGGTGTGAAAACTTGTTGGCCCCCTTCCTGATCTTTTTGCACGTTTGACACGTTTTTTGATGTTTAAAATCATCAAAAAAAATTTAAATATTAGTCAAAGATAACGAGTAAACACAAAACACAGTTTATAAATGAAGGTTTTTATTATTAAGAGAAAACAAAATCTAAAACTATTAAAAAACTGGCCCTTAACCAGTTATTAGATTAAGGGGGCAAACACTTTCTCACACAGGGCCATGTAGTTTTGGATTTTGTTTTCTCTTAATAATAAAATCCTTTATTTAAAAACTGTGTTTAGTGTTTACTCATTTTATCTTTGACTAATATTCTCATTTGTTTGATGATCTTAAACATTAAAGTGTGACAAACAGGCAAAACGATTGGAAATCAGGAAGGGGGCCAACACTTTTTCACACCACTGGATATGTCTAAATATATTTCTTGGCCATTTCTTTCTTTCCTTTTTCCATTTCTTTTCTCTTTCCTTCCCCTCTCATGAATGCCAGTAATAATGGAAGTATATCACTCACAGATGTTTGGTGGAGGCATGTTCTCCTTGGTGGTGACTGTAGAGCTGAAGATGTTGATTCAATTAACGAAGCGTTGGGACTATAAGGAACCTGTGAAGACAGAACAGTTCTTTTCATGTTTTAACAAGGCAAACAATCTCCAGATGCAGGAGAACATAAAAAAAAAACCGGACAGTGAAGTTATTTACTCCATTAAATTTGCCTTTTATTGAAGAATTAGTGACGTTTCTCAAAAGGTTAATAGAAAAGGAAAAACTCTCAGAAACAGAGCAGGTTCATCTCCAGCCATTAAATCACGTCTCCGCCAATTTACCTGGCAATGACACTGCAATTTAACAAATACTGCAAACAATCGTTCTTACTTACATTGTTAGGCTTTTCATTTTTATTAATCATGCCTTGTCTTTTAAGCTACTTAGGTTAATGGTTGCCGCAGGACTTGCTTAAGAAATGCTATGCACATTATTTTTAAAGGTTCAAGAAAATAAAATGCTATGTTGATATGACTTATGTCTTAGATCTGACTCTCACATTTCCCAGCATGACAGCTTTGATATTTACACCTTAGGAGTTATTTATATAGTAAAAACACTCTGAAGAGGTTGGCAGGCCGAGCCAAGGATGGGGCTGACACCGCAATTTAAATTTCTCAGCGGCATTTCTCCCTAAAGCACTGACAGACTTATTCTAGTTACAGTCCAATAAATAATTAAGTTAAGTTGCAAAAGGAAAAAACTGGCATTGTGTGTCCTAAGTACAAAAGGCCATCAAACACTAGAAAGGTCAGAAAATACAAAAATGCTGATGTGAATCTTCCAGAAAATAAAACCTTCTTACCACAAAAGGCGGCTGATGGGCTGTGTCTTTTTTAAAGTTAAAGGGTCCAAGCTGGAGGTGGCGGAGGCGCTGTTTGACATCATCAGTGAGTTGGCACATCCTGCGGTGAGTGTAAGGTGATGAGCAGCGGCTCTGTGATGCTATTGTAGGCCTGTGGTAGCCACATGATTCGGTCACAGTCGGCGTTGGCTTTCTGGGGCTTACATGGCAGGTCTTGGAGGTTAAAGTTTTAGGTGGCTAGAAAGGGAAAAGAAAAAAAATGGTTATTTTTCCACGACCCCTTTTAGTCTAAAAAAGGGATGACTAATGTTCATAGTAAAACAACCATTTTTGTTTATGACTTACCTAGCATTGTAATAAAGAATGATTTAGTATAAAAAAGAAAATTGCATAATTATTATAATTATAGTAAAGCCTTTTCTATTTTTATAACAGGAATTTAATGAATTGTAATGTTACAATATTGGCAAATTGTTGTAAAATGAATAGCGCTTTTGGATATGCCATTATAGAAAAATAATCAACTCCAACATGGTACTGTCATTCCAGCATCCTGACATTGATTGTTTTCAGTTTCAATAACAAAATCCGGTGGAATCATTCCTTACAAATAGAAGAAAGCAGAAATTGAACATTAAAAACCCAAACAGAAATAAATAAATTTTTCTTGCAATATTTCCTGAGAGAGTTATCTGACAATTCTACTAAATATATGATGATGATAACCAAAACGGAACCTCCAGCTAACTCCAAACATATGCAGCCAAATGTAAACTTCTCTTGGTTGCAATCTCACCCTCTCAGAAAAATCACTTCAATAACATGAGTCTCTGAATATATTTATTTATCTCTGAAACCTAGATAAATAAAGTTTTTTTATACTCTTAATTTCTGACTAATATGAAAACGGCATTACGTGAAATAAAAAAAACAAAAACAAAGATCATTCAAATGCTAATTGGAACATTCTGGTATATTAAGTCATAAAAAAAAAAGACTGGACAGAGGACATTATTGTTTGAAGAAAACAGATCTAATGGAATTAAAGTCAATTTCACCTCCCACATAGGAATAAGAGCTGTATTCTCCTTTCATTCGTTCTCGTTTCATTTTCTCTTCTGTTGGTTGAGGCACAAAAAGCGTGCTTTAAAGCTCGAGTCGTGCTTGTCTGATGTGATTAGTGGCTTTGCTGGTGTTGGTAATAGAAGATAAAGCTGGATGTCCTTGAAACAACAAAGCCACCATCAAGAGTAGTGTATTAAAGCAGAAACAAGCCTTATAAAATGGCATGCAAATCGCTGAAAAAGCCCATTTAAGTGCGTGCCATTTCAAGCCCTAACCAGAATCGTTCCCAACCAACATATGCACATAAACAGACTTAGAGAGTATGTCAACTATTAGACTAGACTAGAGAAGAGAACCAAATAGAAAGGGGAAGAAATAATTGCCTATTCCAGTCTTCTGTATCAATTGCAAAAAGAGTTTGTGTATGAAACACAATTAAAAAATACATAAATCCCAAGAAATTCCTGCTAGCCAATCCGACGATTATTTATACAATCCAATTACTCTCTGTAGTCTCTGGAATTCAAGAGATGTTTTTCCAGTGGTGCCAATAAATGAATAAGCACATCACTTTGATGCAGTCTCCCACAGATATATACAGTATATTACAAATCACTGCAGGATTCTAATATTGAGATACCAATATCATCATGAACACACCGGGAATATGAAAAATATGATATATATTTTCCATCTGAAATCGTTGAGTTCAAGGTGCCTTTTAGGAAACACACAAGGAAAGTTTGACCACTTTAAGAAACAGAACACATACAATAAGAAGATTAAAAGGCCATACATCGATGTAGGTCTGATCAATGCAGCGCTCTGTAATTATCGTTACAGAAAAAAGCCTATCCATAAAAGTGCTTTTAAAACCACTGGGATGTCAGCTTCCAAAGAGATGAAATATATAGGGGTAGATAATTGGTTGAATGCAGGGGCTATTCTATTTGTGTCACCATAGAATTCTGTGAATGACTCCTAAAAGCCACTTTTCTCCTCCGCTCTGTCTTCTTTTTGCATGTCAAATGGAAGAGTTGAACATTTACAACTTCTATAAACAGAATGTGATATATTACCTATAGATTAAATCATCTAGATCTACTAACAAGTTTTCTTCTGACTATACGTCTCTATAATAGGAGTGTGTCAAATAAAAGATAATTAGCTATGTGACTTCTTAGTAAAAGAAAGATAAGGAGCTGAGTCAGCTCTGTAAAATCAGCATTATACAGAATGTATGATTCTGGGGAAAAATACATATAAGCAACAATCAATAGAAAAAATATGAGAAAGTTGTCTCAATTCCATAAACTGTGATGTGATTCATTTTATCAGGAAAATAACTATTGAAGGGAACATGACTTACTGCTGTCTGGCTGACTTTTATATCAGATTCTTCAATAACAGACATGGTTGAAAATTCCACTTTCGGTGAAATCCCCTGAGGGAAAGAAAAAAAAAAACCTAGAAAGTTTAAAAATCATGAAAAGGCAGAGGAAGATAATGACACTCTTGGCAGCTCAATTTTCCCAAACAATCTATGTCCTGAAGCAGATAGCAGGAAAATGGCATTGGCTTTTATGATGCATCACAAATATCACAGCACAGTGAGTGTATGAGTTACACACCGGAATCAAGGCAGATTTCTTCATGTGAATTTCTCTGTCGGAACATCTGGGATGAGGAATTAGTCTTAGACCTGGATAAAGAAATTCTCTGGTGTTTTGCTCAAATGTGGCCAGAATTTTACCTTCTGTGTCAACAGAGAGAAAAGTCATCCTGGATTAGTAGTTTCAGGATAGTTCTTCCTAAAGAGTGTTTCCATTAAATTAGGATACATTATATTATCAAAGTTCAGTTACTGGTAAAACACACATCATTGATAATTAAAAGTACTTAAACAAGATACAATTCTGTAAGAATTCTGACATGCAGCTGTCAATGTGGAAACAGATAATCCCTACCTGGGGGAACAAGCTGGATCAGCTCCAGACAGGTTGTATCATCTAAAGAGAAAACAAATGCGTGAATGAGTGTTTATTACTTTATTGATCCGGTGTATACAACAGAAAGAGGGTGAGTGAACACAGCACACATAGCTCTTACTCTCGAGATGATCAGCTAGATCACCAGGGTCAAATGCTTCTGAAAATATCTAAAGAAGAGATACAGAAAGAGAGACAGAATAAATGACTTAAGTTAGAATTCACTGCTTTTATGCTAATACCACAATGCTTGCAGATACATTTCTTGTCTCTCTGCCATAATGCAAATGTGATACTATTACTTAATACATACATAAAACTAACAATATAAATGATATGAACAGCATAATATTTTATACAATATGTAATTAAAATTTCCATAAAGATCTCAGGACAACAGGAAAATATTAAATACTACACCACCAGAAAATTTTTTTAAAACCTGATATTTTAAAAAGTACATTCATTAATTCATTCATTTTCTTACCTGCTTATTCCCTAATTTGGGGTCACAGCCTATCCCAGCGCACACGAGATGTGGGGGTACACCCTGGACAGGTTGCCAGTCCATCGGAGGGTCACACATAGATGAACAACAACTCTCACACACATAATCCTATAGGCAATTTAGAATCACCAATCAACATGTTTTTGGACTGTGGGTGTAAACCAGAGTACCAGGAGGAAACCCATGCATGCACAGAGAGAACATGCAAACTCTGTGCAGAGAGATTTCCTAACCCGGGAATCAAACCCGGGACCTTCTTGTTGTGAGGCGACCGTGCTAACCATTACGCCATTGCGCTAAATAAAATTATCTATAATCCTATATCTATAATCCTACATAAATATACAGCATGCAAACAGCAAATATTAACCGGCAGGTACTGTTAGCAACTAGTAGGCAATATAATTGAATGATTTAACACTTACCTTAGAAAACACCATGCTTTCATGCAACAGAACAGGAAAGACAGGGGCCATACATTTTGTCTTGTTACACTGTCCCATCATCCGGACACCCACATAGACATCATTGTAGGATGGTAACAGAACCCCTGGACAAGTAATCTAAAGAGACAGAAAAATTCTTACTGTGTAATTATCCAATTAATTAACTCATTTATGTCATTAGGACAAAATGTTCTAATCTTCAGCCTGCTCTCAATACACCTGATTCAGCTAATCAACAGTCATGGATGAGGTACAGTAGGTTTGGCTGAGCAGGGACACAGTCACATTTGCACTGTATGTATCAAGTAACTCAGAATTTTGATATGACCGATGACGGTGAAATCAGGAAAAATCAAACAAATTGAATAAGAATTGTATATGTGCAGGAGTATCTGATGTTTAAACAGCCAGATCGAATTTTCACCTGTTAAGACTAGTCAAACATTATTAAATAAGAGACGATGGCGTGTATGTCTATGTATTTTGATGTTTAATAATTTTGTTTACTTTGTCTGCTTTGTCTGTAAATAAATAAGCATAGTATAATAAAGAGACAGTTAGAAAAAGATCAGTGAGGCCAGGCTACAACAAGGACTCTTACTTTTTTTCTTGTCCTTCTAAAGAGATGATTGTTTTGATGGTTTTCTGGTCAGTATATCTACTTTAGACAAATTTTTTAAACAATTAAATGTAAAGATCAGTTTCGGACAAGTTGATGTAAGACGCTCATAAAAAAAATTGTGGTACATCCTGGACAGGTCACCAGTCCATTGTCCATTTTATATAAATAGTATATCAGCCTTATTAAATCTGAAATGCCTTATGTAAATAAATATGTGAAATGAATGAAGACAATACATTTGCTATATGCTAATACCCAACACTACAAATCAAACCTCGCTGAAATCAAAGTTTTAGGTCATGTAAATGCTAAAAGGTTTCCTGAAATCAGCAGTCAAATAATTTAACACAGAAGGACGGCAGACAACGGTATATTTCCACGCATTACCATATGACATTTGAAGCATAATTTCTCTCTCTCTCTCTCTCTCTCTCTCTCTCTCTCTCACACACACACACACACACACAATGGGCAATCTAGAAACACTGATCAAGCTAATGTACATGTTTTGTTGTTCATGTAATTTTTGTTATAAATCATAAACAGCAGAAATAAAGTAATGAAAAAAGATATCCTTTTCAAATGATTTGTTTCCACATAGTGACATAGTGGATAGCACGGTCACAACAATGTCCCGGGTTCGATTTCCGGGCCAGGGATCTTTCTGTGCAGAGATGCATATTTTATTACAATTACAGAGTTTGGCAGACGCCCTTAACCAGAGCGTCTTACAACTGAGCAATTGGGGGTTAAGGAGATTGCTCAGGTACCTACAGTGGTGGCTTGGTGGTGCTGGGAATCGAACCACGGTATTTCTGGTATCAGGCCAAACCTTAACCACTAAGCCACCACTTACATGTTCACCCCGCACTTGCGTGGGTTTCCTCCCACAGTCCAAAAACATGTAGATTAGGTGGATTGGTGATTGTAAATTGTCCATAGGAGCGACTGTGTGTGTGTGTGTGTGTGTGTGTGTGAATGGTTGTTCATCTATGTGTTGCCCTGGGATGGACTGGCGACCTGTCCAGGGTGTACCCCTTCTTCTTGCCCTGTGTGCACTGGGATAGACTCCAGCAGACTCCGGTGACCCCGAATTATGGAATAAGAATATGAATGTAAATGAATGGGAAAGTACCAGTATTTTTTTTTACATGACCCGTAAACAATGGAAACAATGTGTAACCAAGCGCTGCTGGAGTTTCTGACTACTTAGCAACACAGCTAACGTAACCGTCGCACACTAGCATCTGTTGCTATCAGCTAACAAACTGTAAAAACTGACAAAAGATGTGAAATCCGTGCGAATTCAGTGGCATTAATAAGCTTACAGCATGAAGTGTTAGTTCGACGCTACATTTCAGAGCTTTCCGTCGTGGTACTGAACTTTTTCCAGGCGGTGTCAGTCCTCCCATCTTCAGCGCACTGTCGTCATAACTGCAGGGACGCGGAGGGAAAAAAAGTTTCGAAACAGAAGCCGATCACGTGACTTCCTGCGCTGACCTGGAAGTTCATTCATTCATTCATTCATCTTCTTACCCGCTTATTCCCGAATCTTGGGTCACATGGGGTTTGATGCGCCTATCCCAGCTCACATAGGGCCAGAGGCGGGTGTACACCCTGGATGGGTCGCCAGTCCATCTCAGGGTAACACATAGACAAACAACCATTCACACACACATTCACATCTATGGACAATTTACAATCACCAATCCACCTCATCTGCATGTTTTTGGACTGTGGGAGGAAACCAGAGCACCGGTTCGTCTATATGTGCCCTGCGATGGACCGGTGACCTGTTGAGGGTGTACCCCTGTCTCTTGCCTTATGTTGACGGGGGTTAAGCTCCAACAGACCCCCGTAATCCTGAATTAGGGAATAAGCGGGTAAGAAGATGAATGATTTCAGCATATTTTAATAAGTCAAGCATTTTAATATTTTTTAAGTCACATTAGAGCGGCGGCGTAGTGGTTGGCATGGTCGCCTCACAACAAGAGTGCGGAGTTTGCATGTTCTCCCACGTGAGCTCGTGGGTTTCCACCGGATACTCCGGTTTCCTCCCACAGTCCAAAAACATGCAGATTAGGTGGATTGGTATTTCTAAATTGTCCATAGGAGTGAATGTGTGTGTGAATGGTTGTTTGTCTATATGTTGCCCTGAGATGGACTGGTGACCTGTCCAGGGTGTACCCCACCTCTCGCCCTATGTTAGCTGGGATAGGCACTAGCAGACCCCCGTGACCCAGAGGGAATAAGCAGGTAAGATGATGAATGAATGAATGAATAAAAGTCACATAGTCGTTCAGGAAAAGAACTAATCAATGCAATATTTTCTATTTTATTTATAAAAACACATTTCTGGTGTGCATCACTGTATGACAAAACAATGCCACTGATGTTTTAATGATTAAACATGCAATTTAATCCAAGACCTTAACCTTAATCCACACCCTTAAACCTGTGAAACCAGGGGTTTGTGTGTGTAGTAATTGGTGAACACACATTTAGCCATAAAGTTTATTATGTCAGCTCATTATCAAAACCTCCTAAATGATATTTTTGGTTTAAGGTAAACCAGTCAAAGTCTGTAATAGTATCACCAGTAATTATCCAGGTAATTATGTTACCTTACAACAGCTTCGATCTGCTTCACCGCTGGAGCATATCCCAGTGTGCATAGGGTGAAAGGCAGGTTTTACAACCCGGACAGGTCGTCAGTCCATAGCAGGGCCACACATATACGAACAATCACACACTTACAGAATCAACCTCATGCACAAATCTGGATTATTGGAGTTAACTGGAGTACCCTGCAAACTTCAAACCCCCTTGCACAGGAATCCCAACCAGGACCTTCTAGTTGTGAGGCAACCGTTCTGTAGACCTTTTATTTAAAATGGCTATATAGTCTTACAATTACTTAATAATACATGAACTTGCAGATCAGAAGCCTCTAATATGGAGTTTTACATAAACAGTGTGTACCATGAGTCAAACTGGCTATGTTGTCAGCATTGTTTTTAACTGAGACTACAAACTTAATATCCAAAAACCCGATGGACTTTTTTTGTGTGGTTTGAGTGCCCGGAAGTCTGTTGAAGAGTTCACAAGGCCAGACATCTTGTATTTAAAAATAGAGTAGAACAATGTAGAAAAGGGGGCATATTATCATTTTAGAGCTGCATAAGGACAATTAGACCATGATGTGCCTGGTTGACTGATGCAAGAAAAAAGGAGTAATGGGTGCGACACAGGTAAATAAAATGACAGCACAGTAGGGAGGTGAGATGCACTGTGCAACGTGGATGTGTGTGAGAATCTGTAGATGGATGTGTTTTCTCATTTGCATTAGCGCTTTCCATCTTCTCATCTACCATGTAAAATGCAACTCATTTGTTTATGCTAGTTCTGACTGATTGCCTCACTTATTCCAAATGACTGGTCTGAAAAAATACACCCAGCTCTTCATGGCATTGGAGCCATTTTCCCTCTGCATGTGTCTGTGAGAAAGAGACAACATAAGACTGTATTTTCTCCTGGATAAAGTACCACAATAAAAAAAAAAAGACAATTAATACACTTGTCTTTACTTGGATCGTTTACTAGTCCATTTACAATAGATTATACCGATAAAATTTGACGTAAAGTCTTAAATCTTTATTTAAATAAAGTATCCGTAAATACAATGACTGCACATCAAAACAAAATGTTCTTACGAAAATGTCGAACCTCATGCTAGGGAATGCTCTTTGTTTAGGTGAATTCAGTCGTGAATTTTTCTTTAATGGTTTTTCACACAGAACCGCCAAAGGGATGTCGCACGAAAGCACACGGTGGTTGACATTGACAATTTTTGAAGATTTTTTTTTTGTGCAAAAACATTGTTTCTTTTGTGCTCAGCGAACCAGAAACTATAGACATTTGTTTGTTCATTCTCCAGATCAGTGGCCTTGTCTACTCAGTTCCAATTGTATTGTAATTATTCTATGGAAGACAGTCGGCAATGTTTTAATACAGTAATTTATAATGAAAAGTTGGAAACTTTTCGAATTGAGATATCAAATGGAATGAAATTATAATAATAAATCACAGATTAAAAACAATGTACATTGAATACAGTTCTCACACTTGATTTTGTTTGACAACAATTATTTCAGTTTTTTTATATCTTTAATTATTTTTAATAACACACACAATCAATTCACTGAAATAAAAAAAAAAAAAAAAACAGATTGAAACGGCAACACCAGAAACACCAGTTGCTGGTATGTCCAAAAGTCAAGACAAAACAAATAGTTGATGGAACACTAATAAATACTATAGCATTGTGTGCAGAGTTCAGTATACTGATATCATGCGAGATGTTGTGGAGCTCAGGATTGTATTGTGAACCTCTTTTCTATGGTGTAGAACAGATTAATCATCATTAGGAATTTGTATGACATTTTCCTTTCTTAGTCTCTTACTCCTTGGAATCTTCTTTCATTTTTGTCTGAAGTTTGATTCTTTTCTTTTCGAGTGTTACCTGCCGGGTGACCAGAAGCTGCAGCATCCAGACTGGCAACAGAAAAAAAATAGGATACGTTTTCAAAAATGATATTCGCAGCATAATTCAGGCGCTTATTTAATAATAACATCACATCCCTTGGTGAGAAAATATATATTTATTAATTTTAGGGTTCAGATCTAAAAGAGTCTATTAATTCTGCTATTAGCCAGATGGAAGTTTGTGATTATTATTCATGATTAATGTTAAAGATGGTTAGGTTCTAAGTGTAATAATCTATAATTAATAGTTAATATTGTTATTCTAAATTGTTAAATAGTTTAAAACTTGTAAATCTTCTGCCAGTGTTTGCGTATGAATACTCGGTATAAAGAAAAACTGAACTTAATAAGGGCAGCGCGGCGACGTAGTGGATAGCATGGTTGCCTCACAACAAGAAGGTTCAGGGTTTGAATCCCGGGCCGGGGATCTTCCTGTCGGAGTTTGAATGTTTTCCCCGCGCTTGCATGGGTTTCCTCCCACATTTCAAAAACATGCAGATTAGTTTGAATGGTGATTCTAAATTGTATTAAGTGGTTTGTTAATCATTTGTGGTTGTGATTCAGCACAACACTTTCATTCATTCATTCATTCATTCATTCATTCATTCATTCATTCATTCATTCATTCATTCATCTTCTTACCAGCTTATTCCCTAATTCATGGTCCCGGGGGTCAGTTGGTGCCTATCCCAGCTCACATAGGGCGAGAGGCGGGGGTACACCAGTCCATCGCAGGGCAACACATCCACTCACACACACATTTACTCCTATGGACAATTTAGAATCACCAATCAATGCAATGTACATGTTTTTGGACTGTGGCAGGAAACCAGAGTACCTGGAGGAAACCCACGCAAGCGCAGGGGGAACATGCAAACTCCGCACAGAAAGATTCCCGGCCCAGGAATCGAACCCGAGACCTTAGCACAACACGAACACAAACACAAAATAGATATTTGTTTAAAAATCATCTAAAAACTCATTACAACACAAATTATAATAGTGAAATCACATATTATAGAAATCACATACCTGCTCAATTGACTTGTTGATTTATTCCCATCAATCAGACTGTTTAGTCTGTAATAATCCAGAAAAGTCCGGGCCACATTTTTACCCAGCTTCATATCTGTGTGTGCTTATTAAGGTACTTCTGCAACATGTTTAATGTCATGACAGGGAGAATAATACTGAGAATAGTTACTCAACATATATCATATAATTGCTATGTTTTCTTTCTGTCAACAAAAGACCTTAAACTCATTTGCAATGCTCGGATATTGGCTGCAGTTTTAAATGTTGTCACTGTCATGCAGTGGAGAAAATCTGTTTAGCTCTGACATTTAAAACTGAAATCTCCTTAGGCTTCATTCTTTGTGTGCTGAAAGACTACATAAATCTATTGCTTTGCCTCTAAGGCCTTTCCAATCTGACCATGCAGACTTCCATTGCGCCTATAAATCTCATCTGCGACGTGTTGCCATTAATTGAAATAAAAAAAATATAAACAAAAGCTTGAGTTTTTCCCCCTTTTCGAGAACAAAAGTAAAATAGCTAGCTCAAACCCAGCAGAGAAATGCATGGAGTAAAGAGGTAGAACAGCTCAGACAGAGGCTTGGCTGCTTGGGAGCGTAAATCAAGCGTGTTTCCATGATGGTTATTCACAGCTAGGGCTTTATTTAAATTCATTCAACTGCTTTAACTACTCGGCAAGACTTCCTATAGTCCGCCTACGCCGTGCCCAAATTACAGAACACATCTATTACTTAAAGCACTACACCATAATTCTGGCAGGCCTTTTACGATATGGCCGCGTGGAAGCAAATCTATTGTTGTTGAAAGACAAACTGTGAACCATTATCAGATAAAACAACAAAAATCTGTGAAAACTTTTCATGGTCAGTGATGTTTTCGTTTATTTATTCAATCATCTTCTTACCCCCTTATTCCTTAATTCAGGAGGTCTGCTGTCACGTATCCCAGCTCATATAGGGTGAGAAGATCGCCAGTTCATCGCAGGGCAACACATAGACAAATAACCACTCACACACACATTCACTCCTATGGACAATTTACTATCACCGATCGACCGAATCTGTATGTTTTTGGACTGTGGGAGGAAACCGGAGTACCCAGAGGAAACCCACACGTGCATAGAAGGATCCCCAGCCTGGGGAATCGAACCCGGGACCTTCTTGTAGTGAGGTGACCGTGCTATTCACTACGCCACCGCACAGCCTAGTAATGTTTTGATAAAAGTATATAAGAATAGAATATAAAGAGCAAACTTTTTGTAGGGTCACAAGATGGTAATACGGTTGGTCATGTGTCATGTGTAATGTTAAATAATGCCCTTAATACTGAATCAACATTTCAATCAAACCATCTTATGCCATCAATGTGAGCCAACCAAAACCGCATCAACCCATTTTTAAATCTTTCCCTGCTTGTAATAATAATACCAAAATGTTATATATTTATTTATTAAATGAAACACGTAAAGGACTAAAGGACATGTCATACATTTCAAGCCATACAGAAGTTGTGGCTTAGTGGTTAAGGTGTTGGACTAATACCCGAAAGGCCGTGATTCGATTCCCAGCAGCACCAAACCACCCCTGCGGATCCTTGAGCAAGACCCTTAACCCCCAATCGCTCAGTTTTAAGTGGCTCTGCATAAGAGCGTCAGCCAAATGCTGCAATTGTAATATATATGTACAGTTAATGTTAGTTTAGTTCATTTGTGTGTAGTAAAAGGCATTTTGGTGTGCATGCATTAATTAAAAAGTGGCTTTTTTTCCTTAACATTTATAGTTATAAAAATATGAATGTTAATTTTAAAAGCTTATGATTTTATCAAACAAAGTTGCTCTATTGCACTTCTACATGTTCACCAGTGCAGAATATTTTATGTTTAATTGTGCATTACTGACAGTTTACGGCTCACTGTCTAAATTCATTAATGTTTTGTTTTGGATCAGTCTGATGTGAATAATGTTGTCCTTGGACTATCGTAAATAGAGTATAGTTTGTCTAATTTCATGTTATGATTCAATGTTTATCCAGAGATTTACATCGATGTCAGTAAATGATCAGTTCTGTATAGCTTACAAGGTCCATTATATATGTTTTATGTTGACAACCAGAGAAATTATTTTACAAATGCCCCTTTGTTTTTAAATAATGTGGTGGAATCTGGACACACTTCTGATTATTAAGGAAAGTAAAGATAACATGATATTACATGTCTCACTGACGTACTACTACATTATTGAAGACTAACTGAATTTCTAAACAAGGTGTATTAAGACAATTTAAAAGGGGGCAGCGCGGTGGCGCACTAGATAGCATGATCACCTCACAACAAGGAGGTCCCGGGTTAGGGATCGATTCCCGGGTCTGGGATCTTTCTTTGCGGAGTTTGCATGACCCCCCCCATGTTTGCGTGGGTTTCCTCCCACTGTCCAAAAACATGTACATTAGGCGAAATCCAAGCCATTAGGGTTGTACAAGTCAGTGCAGCCTTAGTGCCGGTCCCAATCCCGGTTAAACGAGAGGGTTGTGTTAGGAAGGGCATCCAGCATAAAACTCGAATGTGCAGATCATGGTGTAGCAACTCCTAACGGGAGCAGCTGCAGGAACTTTTTATCAGCTAAACAAAAACAGTCAAAACATGGTTACTAATTTTCTTGATTTTCATAGAGGGCTTGGCATCGGTCTTTGAGCTATACCATTTTGGACCTGAGAGGTGACAGTTTCTTCATCTCTTACTTGCTGAAGTGCATACAGCCACTACTGTGTGTGGCATCATCCTGGGCTCCATCTTTCATCCAGTGGGCTGATGGGAGTTCTCTCCAGGACTCTGATGCCTGTCTACATAGCCCATCTGTCCAGGAACACAACCTCTGTGGCCCTCCAAAAACAACAAGTGCTATTTTTGGATGCCAGAAAAAAGGAGGCCATGATGGAAACATGGTCTGAAATCCATTTGGATGGGTTTATAGCTATATATTTTAAATAAAGCTAGTGTAAAATAGACCAAGATTTGTATAAACTCTGGTTTTGGCTTCAATCTTATACTGATTGGCAAGATCAAAAACCTATGCTAAAACCTCATCCAAATCTCCATTATCCGTTTTTTTTGTTTTGTTTTTTGCTGTGACCTCAGAAAAAGTTTAGATTTCTCATTGATCAACAGAAACTCCAACAATTTGTGTTTGTGTGAGTATGCCCACTCTCAGCGGTGACAGAAATAGACCAGGAGCCTGCCGTGTGCAGATGGCCTCTCAGCTTGTGATGTCACATCATGCACATCCGTACCAGGACTTGGGTGATGGACGGTCCAATGTGGAACATAAGAAGACTTCATCAGCATCATAGCTGTAATCAAGACCCTCCTGAGGTCTGACTGTCTGCTGGAATTGGGCCAATGGCAACCTGGAGTTTGAGAAGTCACGAGGCTTTGGAAGTTTCCAAAATATTCACTGTCCCGGCAGGACATGAGGTGAGAGGTGTTGCATAATCACAGACCAGGATGGGTAGGTTTCTTGGCATGGGCTTAAAAACGCATACAGCAGAGATGAGGCTTGTGCGTCATCCAGTAGCCCCGGGAATCACCTTTAACAAACAGGCCAGAGAAGGGCAAAGATCTTGTTTGTGACAGGAAGTAAAAGATATGATGGATAACAAAAAGGTAGCATATGTCTATAACAAAAAGATAAGTATCTACATTGTGAGTAGGGGTTTCTATTCACAGCAGGTATCTGGAGAAACTTATCTTTAGTCACTCTTTTATGTAGTTCAGTTACTTGTGTTTTTTCCATACAAAACATGTTAACTATTCTGAAAAAATATTAAAAAAATGATTATACTGTCAAATTATGAGTTAGCTGTAAATAATATTTATGACTGTATAGGAGTATAGAATGGGATAGCAGTACAGCTCTTGGTGTCATTGATACATTTGAGGGTCTTAAAATTATGCACACACTCTTCCTAAATCGATTTGGCATCTTTGTTGAAACTCAAGGACGTACCTCCAGTGGGGTTGATGAGACGTGAGAGAGCCTCGGTTGGCGAATGATTTGTTTACCGGGTTGTTTATCCGCACCGACCCGCCATACAAACAGACGGACAATGATACCCCAATGACAGGAACAAGACACCATGGTCTTTAACCGACCGTTGGCTAACAAGCGCACAAATTAAGGCAATCAGCACCATCAATAGAGCAGACTGACAAGCTTGTCACTAGGGTGTCACAAATAGCCAATTAACAATGTAAATTAAAACAGGAAACAGGAGGACACAAAGGGAGCCGGCATTGTCCCCCTGCAGTTCCTATTTAGAGCCTGATGTGCCTCTTGAATGCAGGACAAATGAGTGCTTTTTAGCACCAGAGGAATTCATTTGCAGTTGCAGTTGCTAACTAATTTTATTAGCTCGACGTCAGCTAGAAGTCTGTCTGTTACAGATTGATAGAAAACCAAGAGTATGTACAAAACTGTTCCCACAAACACTATTTCTTATAAGATAAGATGACATAGCCATAGGGCTGCAGAGGTTGCACTAAGTGGCTGGGACGAGCACTTGGGTGTGTAGCATCCAATCTGATAGTAAAGCTGCCGTGGCATGATTGGCTGCACACCACAACACACAGACTCCACACAATTGTGTCCATTTCATGCCATAAAGTTCTTAAAGGGCAGAACACTGCCGTATCTGATGACCATTTTAGAAAAAAAATCCGTTTGAAAGGCAGAGAGAGAGAGAGAGAGAGAGAGAGAGAGAGAGAGAGAGAGAGAGAGAGAGAGAGAGAGAGAGAGAGAGAGAGAAAACAGAGAGAGAAATGAGGAGGATAGAGAATCCCATCAGTTCTTTATGGACCATAAAGGCCATTAGAAGTTTGCTAGAAGTTAACTCCTAAAGGACAACGAAACTATCTTTGGCAACTACAAACAAATGGTATCCCTTTAAAACATGGACTGTGGTACAAGCTGGGTGCTTGTTCAAACATGCCAGTCAGGTGTCGTTGTCAGTCTGATCCTTTAGCTTGGAGACAACTGTAAGCATGTCGTGCAGCCAGACTGCTTTCTCCAAAAGCTGTGATTGATGTGAAAAGCAGCAGGAACCACCAAGCTACCTGCTTATATGCCCTGCTCAGCCTTTATCAAATTATAAGTATGGCCTGTCCTCAGGACAGCAGTGCCACATTTGAGCAAGGTGACACGGGACCTGCCATTTGACGTGGCTGATCGGTGCTTGCTTGAGCGGGACATTTATTTCCAAAGGCTAGAGATAACAGCTCTCTCAGTAGCCATCTGCAGCATACAAGACAGTCGAAAATGGCATGATCGGTAAAGCAGTGAACCTCCTCTCTTTCCATACTGACAGGACGAAGGAAAGGACCTATTAACTTGTCAGACCATAAAGGGCAACAGACCCCATTCTGAATGGCTGAGTTTTAAATGGGCTTTTCAAGAAAACGCTCACAGTAATGTGTACTTAACTCTCGACCATAAACGCAATTCTACCTTAAACAAAACGCTAACCTTTATTTTTTCTTCAGCCCAGCCTCCCAGGACACGATATAGAGAGTGGTTTGCTAGGAGTTAACTTTGTTATAAAACAAGACAAGGTATTAAAAAAAAAGTTACGGAGGAAACTCTTTCCATAAAGTGTCCAGCTGAGTCTTGAATGAGCTCCCAGATTCTCTCAGCTATCACCTGTCTCTGAAGCACTAATGATGGTCTGGCATCACAGTTTGCCACCCACCTTTTCAAAATAAGTTTCACAACAACCCAACTATAAAAAAAAAATCAACCCAAAAACACGACGCTTTGAAGGTTCTAAGGTATTATCTGCAACCAATTAAGCTGTTGTTGGGTGGGAGGCATGTGGAATAGAACAGGAAATTGTACCCATTCCAGACGACAACAGCTTTTCTTACAACAGACAGGTCTGAGGAAAGAATCTGCCGTTAAATTGATCTTTATAATTACAACCATGGCTGCTCCAAAAATGTCATTTATCAGGCCTCATCAATCCAAAAGGTCATTCCAATCATACAGTCTCTGTTTTTATCATCATTCAGAACCCGAGAGGACCTAGAAGCACCAGTATCAGTTTGTGAAGATGCTTCCTTGCTAGCAGGGACATTTGTAAGCTTATGATGCATAAGGTGAAGTGGTAGCCTAGTGGTTAAGGTGTTGGACTGATACCAGGAAGACTTGGGTTCGATTCCCACCTCCACCAAGCAACCACTGTGGGCCCCTTGAGCAAGGCCCTTAACCCATAATTGCTCAGTTGTAAAAATGAGACCAAATGTAAGTCACTCTGTATAAGATGCCAAACTGTAACTGTTAATTAGTTCAAAGTTAGTCTCAAACAGTACGAATCACTGAAGGTGATATTTTTACACTGTCCTATGAGGTAGAAATCTGAATATGGACATAT
>JAOTRA010000024.1:3200614-3221504 GCA_026260255.1 Pseudolaguvia tuberculata | reverse complement strand
CACACACACACACACACACACACACACACACACACACACACACACACACACACACACACACACACACACACAATACTACTAGTAATTTTGTATTGTAGTAAATTACTACGTGGTAGCTCAGCAGTTAGTGTGTAGGACTGGTGCTCATTGAGAGAAAAGCTTCCTATCCTTATGATGCTCTGCATTAAGGCATACACAGTATGTCACAGAAATGATTAAACCCCTCCCTTCCCCCTTACTTTTTTTGTAAATATTTATTATATCTTTGTGAATAAATTAAAAAATCTTCCTTTAAAGAAAACCTCAGGGGTGTACTCGTATTTGTTGCCAGGGGTTTAGAAAATAATCAAATTTTAATTTTTTTAATTTAATTTCCATCATTATCCAGGGTAACTTACTATAATTATAGGTTAAGGACCTTGCTCAGGGGTCCACAGTGGTTGCTTGTCGGTGCTGGGAATCAAACCTTGGTCTATTGTGTATGAGTCCAACATATTAACCACTAAGCCACCACTTACACACACTGTCCATTCACTCACTTTCATTTTTTACAAGAAATGGAAGGGGTGTACTTACTTCTGTGACATACTGTATTTGCATTTCCTTTTATCCTTACAGACTTATATTATTCTCTATTTTACATCTGAGCAATTGAAAGGTGGTGGCTGGGAATCAACCCCATAACCATTGTGCTACTAATACCACATAGTTGTATAGAATAACAAGTCTCAAAAAAGACAAAAAATACTTTGTAATTTGTAGAATAAAAGTCTGATTTATTTTGTTGCTCTGTACATAGAACAAGAGTACTTGGACTGTAGCACATACACAATAAACTGATGCTGACCAACTACAGCAGTCGTACACCAGTGAGAGCAGCCATTGAGGAAATGCTTTGCTTTTCAGGTCGTTTCCCTAAAACTTAGCAGGAAACTCTACCAATCAGCCTGGTTTCATACACCCAGCTGTAGCCTTCCGTCACACACACGCACGCACGCACCTTAAAAACAGAGGCTCAAAGGTGGGAGGAAGAAACCAGGCACACCTGTCAAGCCATATTCTTTGGATTTCCCCAGCAACCGCATCCCTAAGATAAGACATGGTGCATGTGCGCGTCTCCAGCTAAAGAGACGACCGTGACAAAAGCACAGTGTGTTTAAAAATCCCCACGCCCACCAAACCTGCCACTCCGAGAAAAGATTTTTCACAGTTGGATTCAGAAGACATTCTCTATTGAAAATATAGGTACATAGATTTCCAGATATTTGTTCAGCAGCGAGGATGAAGAACGTGAAAGATGAAATGAAAAAGGACAGATCGTGTTTAGTTTAGTTCTGAGGTTGTTCGGGAAGCATTTCAGTCATACTATCAATACACAAAAATTCTACCTGATAAAAAAAAAAATAAAAAAATTTGCTAACCCCCCCCCCCCCCACCCCCACCAGACAACAAATAGATAAAACTAAAAAAGGAAGGGAAAAGCAATCAGTTTTACGACTAGAGGATTGATCCTTTGATAATTTGGATATTGAATTAAATGTCAAAAAAATAGTTTTAAAAAGAAAAACAACTTTGGCTATTTATAGAAATCCTTTAAAATACATTGTTCTGTATTGCAGTATGTAAAATATTGTGTAAATATAGACTTCTGTACGGTTTGGATGGTTAACTACAGCGGCGCTGAGGACCCTAATACACTGCCCAGTACCATTCAATCCCTAGAGCTGTTTATTCCCGTGTCCAGAAAAAGTACACATACTGTTAAACGCTGTATTATTGAGGTCTGTTCAAAATACTCTGATACACTGAGAAACCTCTAGAAATGTTCAGGGGGAAAAAAATTAATAAAAAAAAAAAAAAAAAAAAAAAAAGGCTTACGGCATGGGTGATTTCAATAGCGAGCTCTCCTGATGGTGTTTTTTTTCAAAGGTTTTTGGATCATTGTGACACTGCCTGACATCCACCACAGTAAAAAAGTAGCACCGTCTGAGGTAAATGACGTGGTGTGCTGGTAGCACCATCAATTGGAAAAATACCAAACATCCAAGGGGAGAAATGAATACACAAGAACAAAGATTTATAGCACAAGTGACACGGACTGTAGCACAGAGTTCACGAGAGCGACGACTAATCAGATATCAGACAGACGCAAAGGAAGTTTAAATGAAATATATACAGCTATGAACTACACAAAGCAGAAATCTACGATACCGACGGATTTATTTACATATCTGTGCCCTGTAGAGTGAGGTGCTATGAATGGAGCACACAACTAAAGTGACGTGAGAAGCCATGAGGTAGGATTTAGATAGTATACATTTCATTACTGCCATAAAATCAACTGTCCAGATTTCTATAAAAAAATACTTTTTGTTTTTTTTTTTAAAGTAAAGTTGCAAATAAACTGCTCTGAGCTTGGCCCTGAATAATGCCGACACGGGTACGACAAGTAATGTCACGGTGCAAGCAGAAAGAGCTGGGGTAGACAACTGGGCAGATTGATCTATATATGTTTGATGGGTCCTCAGCATTTGACTCACAATCTTTACTACTCCACACCTAGAGATTATTCCTGCGTTAACCCGTCTCCCTGTTCTCCGTTTTGGCATTATAATCAAAAAAATCATATAAAAAAGGAAAGGGAAAAAAAAAAAAAAGCTAATTTGCCTGTAGGCACATCTAAACCACTGTGAGCTTATTAATATAAAATTAAAGTCGAACAGTACTAATGCAAACAACAAAATCATGAGTAAAGCAAAAGTTTCAAAAAGGAAAAAAGGAAACGTAGCCTCGGTTTATGAGCTTGAATAACTCTGGACATTGACCTGGACCTGGGCCAACTGTGTGTGCAAGTTCATGTCAGACTAAATGATCCCTATACCACTTTGGCTTGTATTGAATCCACCACCCGAGAAGCTTTAGATTACCCGACCCCAACACAAACCTTCACATATAGCATTGAAACATCACTAGAAAATAAAAGTTACAAAACATAAAACTCATTTACTGGTTGCAGAAACCCTCAAAATATTAGCCTGATGATTCCACAAGTTCTACCGCCCGTCTTGACGGCCTGATTGTTTTTGGGATCTTTAGCGATCTAAAGAGCTCAAAGCTTAAGCACCACAGTGATGTCACACTTAAGCATGGACAGAAACAGAACGGTAAATCAAATTCCCTAGTGTGGACCAGAGGACCAGAGGAGTACCGACCGGTTTGCTTATGGAGCTTCTAAGCGTCTTAGGAATACAGTTTCTCATGGCAATAGATAGTATATTTGTACATTTCACAGTCACAATTTTCCCTGGTAGGGTTCACAACCGAAAGGGACGTTAGGTTCATCAGCCGTATATTGCATGTGGACGCCGTTCGACCCCGGAGAGAGTGACTATTGAAGAGGAATCACTGCTTCTCAAGGCAACGTTGTACTGCTGACAAAAGGAGGATTACGAGGATTGTCAGATTCTTTTGGCTTTTGTTTAACATCAGCCAAATTTCAAGCTGGTGTTTTCCAGTGTACCCACAAAGCCATTATTATATATATATATATATATATATATATAGCACATATTCAGTTAGTGGGGCAACAAATAACACACAACACACAACGACGACACACAGAGGAAACGTTCACAGGAAAAAAAAATAAAAAATAGGAACTTGGAACCTTAAACCACACAATAAAGCTCTATTCTGTCAATATACACTAACATATTAGAGGTAAGTCACATTTAAAGTAAATTTCTCTTACAAAGATCTAGCTATAAAGCATAAATGGGAGCTTTTTTTTCCAACTTTGGAGTTGTAAGAAAAGTGCTAAGTTTTTGATTAGCCATTTGGGAAAAAACCCTTAAAATCACCGTTAAGATTCATATTTGCCCATCGTTGTGACATGGCCTTTTTTTTTTTTTTTTTAAGATTAAAGTGCTGTCTTATAGGATGACCACATCAGATACAACTAAAAGGACATCCAAAAAACGGAACAAAAACGTGAAATGATCCTCCTTTAAGCACGACTCATGGGGACACAGGAGCAGGATGATAATTCAGGAGTGTAAATGAGTTACTATCATGTAAAATGGAGTTTGCGTCTTGACAGCAGTTCATTAAGATAACGCATTTGTGACGAATCGAGCAAAAAGCAAAAGAAGAAAAAGAAAAAAAAAAAAGAAAAAGAAAAGATGGAATCATATGGATATGCGATGATAACTTGATTCAAATAAGAGACCTAGTCAGCATAAGGTGCAGCCTGGATCTAGATCATTAAGACCCAGATATGTTCAAATATACAATAAAAAAAAAACCGAATGATCAAATCAGGAAAGTAAAAGTGATGCGACAGGAAGGGCCGAGAGGCAGGTTCGAGGTTGATTCACAGTTAGAAGAATGCCATCACAGTTAAGAACTCCACCTGCAGAAATCAGGTCTGTTTAACGCACAGCCACATAAACCCTTTAGCCAAATGTGAAAAGATACGAGATGATAGAGAAGGGAATGACAATGGCATGGCTCAATGGAAGTTTTCACTTTAAAAAAAAATCACCCCCTCTAGCTTTTTATCCCCCCTCTCCCCAAAAAAGAGGGTCAGAGGAGCCAGTCATCCTCTGGGAACTCTGTTTGGCTATTCTAGAGGTAAAAAAAAAAAGAAAAACCAAACTGAAAAAACACCAAACCAACCCGTGTAACACCGAGCGCTGTGATCAGCTTTACCCACATCCACACACAGTTTTGACCATTTTACTACACTTCCACAAAAAAAGTGCATGACTACAATCACCACGTGCTATAAAAACACAACAGTTCATGGTGATTGTTCTATTAACATTGGAAAATCCATGCCCAGTCCCTGTTTCCAACCTAACAATTCTTTAATCAATCGTAGACTTTAAAACCACAGTTACACAAGGGGTTTCATCTGCGTATTTGGAAAAGGAAGTAGAGTCTAAAAAAGTATGTTGGTATAGAAATACTTCAGTAAATGCTAATGTACGAACAGAAGCTTAGCTAAAACAACAAAAATAGAGTTGATCTGAGAACGCCGTTAGCACCAATTCTAAACGTGATAGAGCACGTGAACGTGATAAAAGCGCAGATTGATCATTACATTAAGATTAAGCGTATACTGATTAGAATTACAGGGATTGACCGATTGAACTGCAAAAACAACCGCTTTCTAAAAAAGGTGCATTTTGTGTCTCGCTCATTAAAAATAAACACAAATTTCAAGCTGTGTGTTGTAAAATTTCCCACCCAAACACTATGTAGGGGTATTTATTATTATTATTATTATTATTATTATTATTTTAAATCGCCTAAAAATAGAACCCTTTTGGAGGAATCTTCTACATTTGTGACTTTAGGACATGTTCTGACGCAGAACATAAGCCGATGTGCTGAACACATTGTCCTCTAAAAGTGATTTAAAGGATCGCTCCTGGTTAAAAACCAAATGACTGATTACTAAAATATTCCACAATCACCACCCCGCTAATTCACAGCACATAAACCAACCAAAACTCTCCTCATCTTAAGACTGGTGGATTGTGGGTAAAGCTGTCTTAAAGCCTCTGAGGTGTAAAAGGTTAGTTCAGCATCTTTTTTTTTTTTTTTTTTTAAAGAAGGCCTCGCTGGGGGCTTGGGTGTAAATCCAAAATGGTAGCGCAGGCGATCACGTGTAACCTCTTTCGGCGGCAGCAGCAGTCTATAAATGACGACAGGACAGGTCCTACATGCCGTCATACAAGTTCTCCATCTTTACCGTCTGCCGGATGAGGAGCTTGGATTCTCTCCTCTCCTCGTTCTTGATGGACTTGTTGATATCCATGATCTTTTCACAGATGTATTTGTTCACTTTGGATAAACGCTGAGTGATCTCAGCACTGTCGGCTGTTTCCTGAGACACGCGGTCATACAAACATTCTGAAAAGAAAAGAGAGATTAAGCATAACGTTCGGAAAAAGATGCCGTCATCATTGACAATTGGAATAAAAAGAGACACGAACGATGCGCACTTGGACACGTCATGTGTTTAAGGTATCAATTTAAACCCAAATCTCACAGCAGCTCCTGGTTAATAGAGGAACGGTGTGGATGGAAACGCACCTCGTACGATTTTGAGTTTGCTTGGTGAGAGAGGGGGTTTAGGCAGAGCGTCTTTCTTCTTTTTGGTTGCGACGCCGGTAACGCTGCGGTTTTTTAGTGTCTCTGTTCCCCAGATCATAACGGCCAGGTTTTTGGTGAATTTGGAGTCACCCTGTGTACGCTGCAGCTGATGCCACTTCTCCTCCTCGACCCAGATACCACCACCCAGGTGGACCTAGAGGAGGCAGACACATACTGTATGTTTAATGGTAAAACCGCTGAATTCTATGTCGAGTTATTTTCTTTAACATTTATTTTTCCAGTTATGAGAAAAACTTGAATCAATTATGATGCTGAATAAAAGGTTTATGCATAAGGTTTTTTTTTTTCCTGCTCTAATGTATTTAAATATTAATGGACCCTGTGGCATTTTACTGGCAGAAACGCAGTAAACAAAGCTATATTATGCATGATTATAGAAAACAGAAATGCACAGAAAGAGTCTTCTAAAACCCCATTTTAAAACAAACTTCAATATTAGTTTTTTTCTACACTGCATTTATTAGCTGTTGGCTCCTTGTTTTCTGAAATTATGTTCAATTGTGGCAAAATCTGATCATGTTCAATCAAGCTGATACCTGCACATGTTCATTACATAGAACATATATTGTTTAGTAATGTTATAGAACTAATACCTTTAAAACACTCATTGCAACATGCATACGTTTTCTCCAAAATGTTCAGTAAATCTGTTTTACATTGTATATGTTTATCATTAGGGTAGCGCGGTGGCGTACTGGTTGTCAAAAAGAATGACCCGGGATTGATTCTCAGGCTTTCTGTATGGGGTTTCAATGTTCTCTATCTATTTTTTCTGGGTACTCCGGTTTCCTCCGACAGTCCAAAACAATGATAATAAATTCCCCATATGAGCGAGTGGTTGTTGTTTGTCTATGTGGTTATTTGCCTTTCACCCTATGTGTGCTGGAATAGCCTCCAGCAGACCCTGATGAACCCAAATGAGAGAATGATATGGTTGAAAGATGAATAAATAAATGAATTATCATAAGTTACCACACACAATTTTACACCCTTTAAGTGCCAATAATTCAAAATACAAGTCATGTCACATATTACCCAAGAATCAGCATTTTAGATGATCATACACAAATACACAATGACATGATTTAGATGATCATACACAAAGCTTTTACAAATAACTTCAGAGTGAAACTGCGGTAAATATGAGCACCGTTTCCTAAAAATATTCAGGAATGACGGTGTTTCCAGGCACCAGACAAGGGTGATGACTTTTAAGTTACACTGTGGAAGACGACGCCAAGCACAGCATCAGGAGGATTGTCACTCTGAGAAGTCTTTAGGCTTGTTTCCAGAGGCTGTTCCGTAAAGTAACTATGTGCTTTAGGCTGGCAGCCAGCGCACACGCACATTTTCCTGCTTTTAGAGAAGACTTGTGTTCTCTGGCTCACTGTCATTCAGGACAACTCCTGTGGTAGAAATAATTAATGTGGGCAATGTGTGGGTTTGTAGGGCCTAATTTGCTTTTACTCTTCATGCTTGATCTGATTTGGAGAAAGAAGGAATAAGACTGAACATTGGTTGCATGTCTGCTAAGCTGAGAAATAACAGTCAATTTTCTGGTTAAAATGCCCAATGGGATAAAAGATTCATAACCAATTAGACAAAGTTTAAAGGCCTGAACAAAATACTACATGGCCCCAAAGCAGGAACTCCACTCTCAGGAGAGATGGAAGCGAACTAATTTTTTTTTTTTTTTAAACAGACATGCAAATACCCACTTACTTTTCCATCACTGAAGGTATAGACAGTCCTTGGGGAGGGGGAGTGAGTAGAACTGGTGTTGGCCTCCTCTCGGCACATCTCCTGTGGTTCAGGTATCGGCTCCACTACCTCAGCTTTGATTGTCTGAGTGCCATTATCGTGCATTGGTTCTGCGAATAGTAACAGATTTTATCAATATTAATTCTAAAATCAAATTCTAAAAACCAACAAATAACGCTTACATGTACAACCAGTTAGAACAGCAGTCGAAACATTGCTTCCCCTGCGCCGTGGGACCGGTTGGTTATTTTAGCTCATTAAGCTGGCTTGGTGGTCAGCTATTCTGTGCTCAAATGGTGTAAACATATAATACCGGTCAGTTTACTCTATATTTCTGACCCCAAATTAATCATGCCAACAGAAAACTCTCACTCTGCAGCTGGCCAGATCCCGGCCAGGGTTCTTTGGACAATATGTCCTCTTTAAGCAACCGGGGGAAGTAGTATTTTTAAAGAGAAATTAATGTGTTGTGAAAATCTACTTATGTAAAGCTACTGAACAATTGGCTACAAGAACGAGAATAAACACCAGCCTCACTACATTCGAACATAATACAGAAATCAAATCTCTCTTAAGCGAGGCCCTTTTGCTCAGTCATAAATCGTTCTGGATAAGAGCGTCTGCCAAATGCTGTAAATGTAAATATCCGACAATTAATTAGAAAAATAATTTTAATGATATAAGTGTCACAACAGCTTGTGCTTGCCCCACCATCAGTAGATTATCTTAATTCATTTATATTTTTATTACTAATATTATTCTAGTCGCCTCACAACAAGAAGGTCCTGCGTTCGAATCCCGTGCCGGGGATCTTTCTGTGCGGAGTATGCATGTTCTTCCCGTGCTTGCGTGGGCTTCCTCCGGGTACTCTGGTTTCCTCCCACAGTCCAAAAATATGTACATTAGATTAATTGGTGATTCTAAATAGCCCATAGGAGTGAATGTGTATGGTTGTTTGTCTATGTGTGCTATCTGTGATAGACTGGCGACCTGTCCAGGGTGTACCCCTGTCTCTTGTGTGGGTGAGACCCCTGGCTCCAGCGGTCCCTCGTGACCCCGGGTAAGATGAATGAATGAATGAAGATTACCTTATTACTAAATCGTACCATGGTCATGCGTAGACAGTATAGATGGCTAAATAATAGTGGCAAAACTCTGGATAAAGTTAGTGCTCTAATTAAAATGTCTTTTTTGGATATGCTGCACTATTAACACAAGGAAATCACTTCTGCGTTTGAAAAGTTCTTTTTAGTAGATCTGCAATTACATCACTAATTATGTAGCAGGCGTTGCTCAGTTATTTCGCTTTTGCAATTATAACTGGAAACTTTGAAAATGTCACACAATTACATTATTAATTAAGTATTTATATAATGAGATTTTAACACCAGCTAGCTCAAAAAATATTAATAAATAAAAAAAAGTTTACAGAAAACTTCACAGCAGATTTAGTGTCACTGCATTCTTGTAGGCCATTTCTGCTTCTACATAGTATGAATTACAGATTTACAGGTTTGTGCCACGGCGCCACGCTGGTTAGTAGCTAGTATTTACATGAGGACAAACAGAAAAAGATTTTACATCCCATGAAAGGTTATAAGGTTGGGTTCCCTACCACACCCATTCCATAATTTTACTCATTATAAATCATCTTAACTTTCATCCCAAAAGACCCTGTCGACAAGAAAAAAATGTCAAAAATGAAGTAATTATTTATTGCAGTTAACTTCAGTAAGTAGTTTCCGTTCTACTCTGCACCGCTTAAAGTGCAAAAAAAGAGACAAGCAAAGATCATGAATTTTGTAGGCTGTCGGTTTCGCATTAAATTTCTGTAAGAGAGCTGTTGAGGGACTTACCTTTTTCCCTCTCAAAGTCTCCTACTCAATACTGAGCTCAGAAACGGCCCTGAAAATAATGTGAATGCTAACAGCTATAGAGGGACAAATGTGGCAGAGGACACACTGTTTACATTGCATGACAGATTCCTAGAAAGTAAAAGATACAGTAAAGGAGGTAACTAAATGACAAAATCTAGGAGTATTCCAAGTCTCTAAACTAAATGGTTTGATTTGATTCGAGGTTTCTAATAAAGTTCAAGCAGATGGTTCAGAGCCATCACAGCACAGCAGTTCTACCAGGCACTTTTTCAAGTGGCTGCCTGTACGTTTTAACACAAACTTGGCGGACTTTAGAGAGCCAGCATTGGTTTAGTAGGCCCTGAAGATCTTCTGATCAGTTTCTTTAAGCAGATCCCAAATCCTGATTAATGCCTCAGATCTGCCAAGACAATTTCTAATTTTACAAACCATAAAATAAGTCATTTAACTCTTCAGACTCTTATGACAGAGGCAAACGTCTATAAGGTATTTCATAAACAAATGTCTGTTCCTAGTTTTTTCCTTTGTTTTGTGTGATGTGTGTCTATTCTTAGTACTGCATTTATTTGTTAAAATCTGTTACTGCAACACTTTGGACAATCTTAGCTATTCTAAAATGTTTCTATATACATAAAATGCAAGAAAAGCTTTCACTAAAACATGTTCTATCAGCTATTTCCTTAAACATACTTTGCTTTTGTTAAGAAGAGCAGTTGATTGGCTCTCAGTCCCACAGCTGTTTCTGCAGCTGTTTTGCAATGAATAAAGGAGCATTTCGGCAAAAACAAATACTTTAAAGTGTAGACATTCATTAATTTAGTAGTATTGCTTTTCCAAAACTGTTGACTCATATACCACCAATCTCTGGCTCACCATATACAGAATAAGAGAAAGAGAGAGAAGTTTATGGCGAAAATTGATGTAAATTGCATGTGTGTGTGTGCGTGTTTGTATAAATCTCACCGCTTCCGAGCCTCATGAGCAGCACATCCTGTAGGCGGCGGTTAAAGTCCCGCAGTTCTTTGACCTCTGTTAGCAGACTGCTGTGCTCCTTCAGCTTCTTGGCCTGCTGTAGTAGCTGTCTACGTGTTCGGTCCAGCTCTTGCTGTAGCCGCCGAACCTCCTCCTCTTGCTGCCTGTAGCTGTGCACCAGCTCCTCATAGAGGACACGGGGCACCACCGCTTCCTCCTCCTCTGGCTCCTCCTCCTCATGGAGCTCTTCACCCTCTGCACAAGAGCTTACAGCATTTCTTTCCAGACGTGCAACCACAGCAGCAAGACTTTTGGAGGAGTTAGAGGCGCGTTGGTGCTCTTGACAGTGAACCTGCCCGACACCAAAAAGTTGCTTAATGACACTCAGTGTAGAACAAAATCTTTACTATATTACTCTCTTTACCATGAATATTACAATTCATGGTAGCACCCTGAATTTGGTAGCTCAATGATTAAAGTTTCACAGATGATCATAAACAAATATATAACACTTTAATACCAGAGGCAATAAAAAGAGCATCAAGAGTCTTGGGGTAGGGGTGTGTAGAATATATGTACTTAGGGAAACCTTTCCATGTAAACCCCTTTGATTCTGCCTGGCTGATAGGACCCTCAACATATTATTTACTCTCTTGGGAGTGATGGGGCAATTACCATTTATTCTCCTAAACTCATACAATAATCATTCAATCATTCATCTTCATACCTGCTTATTTCCTAATTTGGGGTCACGTGGGTTTGCTGGAGCCTAGGGCAAGAGGCAGGATTATACCCTGGACAAATCGCCAGTTCATCACAGGGCCACAGACAAACGGCCACTTACGCACACACGCACGCGCACGCACGCACGCGCACGCACACGCACGCACGCGCACGCACACACACGCACGCACGCGCACACACACACGCACGCGCAATTTAGAAGCACCAATCAACCTAAGATTCCTGAGTCATAAAGCTTAAATAACAGGACTATATGCATAAAACCACAGCATAGGCTATTCAATTGTACAAATATAGGTGCACCTGACCAATCAGAATACATTTTGCATAGATTAAAAACTCTTCTTTTTTCACAAAGCTCCTATAAAAAAAATTCAGTCTATTTCCAACACAGTATTACAGAAATCATGGAGAGTTACTGTACCTTTTTATGTCGAAGTGGCATCCTTTCGTCACCAAAGTGATTCTCGATAACATGTCCTGAATTTCTAGTAGCCATTTTAGGAATTTTCATCTTCTTTTGCATAATACTGTTGTCCAGTTCCTCCACGCTTTCTGAAGACATTCGGAACAGGATCAAAGTTATGAGGGAGTTTGCATAGTGGGTGTGTATAATCTGTTAACATTACTGGGCAAAGTTCTTTAAAAACTATAATAAACTCAAACAAAAAGTAATAAATGTGTTTTGCTGTAGCAAATGCTTATTTAAGTAGCAGTGAAAGTTTAGAGAGGATCTGGCACCTCAATTAAGAATCAATAAGCATCCTAGATAATATAATCACAGGGTTGTTAAAGACTAAAATTTGGGTTGCTGGCTGGAATAATTTTATAATTATACCTTTTATATACTAATTTATCATTATAATATTTAATTAGTATAAGGACTGGCAACCTGTCCAGGGTGTACCGTTGCCTCTCGCCCTATGTGCGCTAGGATAGGCTCCAACAAACCCTTGTGACCCAGAATTAGGGAATCAGCGGGTAAGATGATGAATGAATAATTCTATACTATATCACCAAAAGTATTTGGTCATCTGAGCATCACCAACATATGATTTTCTACATCATCCTCCAGATTAATTCCCATTTCTACTATTGGATGAAGGTCCAGTCGTCTAGTAAGACTTTTAAAAGTTGTGCTTGAATGTGAGAATCTCTTCATTCAGCACCAACAGTCTTAGTGAGATTAGGTCACTAATGACCTAATGTCAGGTAACGAGGTCTGGGGTGAGTCAGTCACCATTCCAGTTCATTCCAAAAGGGTTCAATGATGGTAAGATCAGGACTTTGTACCGGTGTTTTTTCCCCCCACTCTAATAATAATAATCCAGCATGTGATAATGGAGGTCAGTAGTTTTGTGCTCAGGGTCATTGTCATGTTGGAACAGTTTTGGAGTCTCTTAGTTCCACTGAAGGAATGATTCTAGACCAAATGGAGGCTTCCAGGTTTTAGCAACAGTTTGGAGAAGAAACACATACGGATCTGATAGTCAGGTGACCACAAACTTTGGCCAATATAGTATTAATCCATGCTGTGAAATATACGTTATAAACTACTGATTCAGTAATGCAGGATTTCAGTCGTTATGGCAACATGTCTGCAACGCGACACCTCAGTAAATCTGTTACTGTTAACACTTTTAACCGCAGTTATTTGGTTTTATTCTCCTATTACTTGAGTAATGTAACTCAATTCGAACCACAGCGAGTTAAAATAAAAGACAACAGCCCGTAAGTGGACGTTGCTAACGTTAGCAAGCGGCTAGCTAAACACCTAGCTAGGGCTTACAAACGTACCGAGATACCTATGCTAAGATTCTGGCTAGCAATGCTATACGTTTACCCACTAAATATGATCGGTTTTCTATATTTATATAGATAGACATACTTATAACCTCCGTCTTGTCTGTTATTCTAATATAAGCGTTAGTTATATTCTTAGATAAACGTTGCAGGCTAATCGCTTGCTAATGACTGGAGTTACCAGGTAGCCTTAAACCCCCACACGAATACAAACGGACAGGTTCCTTACATGGCGAATAATGTCAGCACGTAGAAACAGATATGTTGAACTATTTTCCTGATAAGGAAGAACGTATAAGTAAGTAATATTAATATTATTTACTAACTATTAAATGAAAGGCAGTGTATTGGTGGTTGGAGCTTACCTGCCAGGGCGAGAATGTGCGCCTTAGCTTGGTGGCCTGTACCATTCTCCTCACCTCTGAGCACCAGATACACCTTCCGCTCATCAAAATCTCTTTTATGCACTGGTCTTAAATCTCTGACCTTCGCAACGGGTAAAGCACAGCATGTATCGTCCTCCAAAAACCTCACAAACGCATACATTATTTCCTCTTTGGTCCCAGCACTTTGGGTATGATTCAGTTTCCCTCTAAAAGAATTAAAAATATAAACACAAAGGGAAATGCTTCTGGGCTCAACTAGTTCTGCCTGGTGCACAGCGCCCTCTCTTACCTAGACTCGATGAATCAAAACTGAGCGTGAACTCTGGTTTAAAAATTGTGATGAAAATGTTTGAGAAAGTTTGGACTCTTTATTATTGATGACTTGGTTTTTTTTTGTTTTTTTTTAGAACAATTATAATAATTATTAAAAAAAATTCAATCTTATAGCTAAAGTTACACAGTCGCAACCAATTGAACTGTAATGGGTTCACTTGAAACAATCCTAAAAGAAATATTTTTTAAATATCTATTTGTTACTGAATTTAATTTAAAGTGAATAAATTATTTTATGGCATAGAAAATATGACAAAAGAGCGGATTAGAGAAGAGAAAAAGAAGAAATAAATTATGTTGGTGGAAGGAATTTCGATAAAATTGCAAATATTGTGGCAAATATACAGAATCTTCTTCTTCTTCTCCTCCTTCCGACTGCTCCCGTTAGGGGTCACCACAGCGGATCACTCTTCTCCACACTACCTGCATATCTTCCTTCACATCCATAAACCTCCTCTTTGGTCTTCTTCTTTTCCTCCTCCTTTCGACCTCCATCCTCAGCATTCTCCTACCAATATACAGCATGTCCCTCCTCTGCACATGTCCAAACCATCTCAACCTAGCCTCCCTTACCTTGTCCCCAAAACATCCTACATGCGCCGTCCCTCTAATAAACTCATTTCTAATCCTGTCCATCCTCGTCACTGCTAATGAAAATCTCAACATCTTTAACTCTGCCACCTCCATCTCCGAAAGGAACAGCACATGTAGGGTGTTTTGGAGACAAGGTAAGGGAGACTGAGGTTGAGATGGTTGGGACACGTGCAGAGGAGGGACATGTATATTGGTAGACGAATGCTAAGTATGGAGTTGCCGGGCAGGAGGAAAAGAGGAAGAACATGTAGGAGGTTTATGGATGTGTTGAGGGAAGACATGCAGATAGTTAGGGTGAAAGAGGCAGATGTAGAGGACAGGGTAGTGTGGAGAGGAGCGATCCACTGTATCGATCACTTTTTAATAAGGATTAGTAGTTACTTAATAACTTGAGCACAAATGACCAAATAATAAAAGTGAAAGGTCATGAAAGAGGAGGACACTTAGTATGGCGACCCATAAGAATTATCAATCCCATTTTCATAAATTCGGAAGAATAAAAAAATTTATATTTTGATTAAAATACTGATCTCTGAAAAATGCTTCTCCTCCAAATGAGGTTTTTACTGGTGTTTGTTGTGAAATGACCGATTGTCCTCTTTATCACTAAAGAGAATCTAAAATGGTTTCGAGAAGAGACTTGATAGTGAAAAGATAAAATAAATATGCAATCCTTTGTGCTAGAAAAAGAGGCCACCTAGCAATGCATAAAGATCTCGGTTAATGTTTTTATCAATAATCCATCATCTCGATTTCATACAGCGGAATAAACGCTCCTCACACCAACTGCTCATTATCATAATCGATTCATTCAGCTTTTGTTCTGCATTAGAATGGAAAGAGAGAAAGAGAAAGAGAGAAAGAAAGAAAGAGAAAAGAAGCATGAAGAGAGATAGGTGTTCTTGGGAATGACTGCCCATGACTTTGTGTGTGTGTGTGTGTGTGTGTTGTGAAGTTTGGAAAAGTGTGCCAGTGTCTTTTTATCTCCTTGTTTCTAATAAACTCACCCTGACAATAAAAGGGATCTCACAGACAGGTTGTTGTACACAGCAACAGATTTCTTTGACTTTTGCTTTAATACAAAATAGTGCACATTTGATAAACGGCACAAACAATTCCGTTCTGCTTCATCTGCCGTAATTGAAAAGCAAGCCATGCAGAACTTTGGATGGAACTTCCTTTACTTCCCTTTTTGTGGTCATTGTTTGAATCAGATGGACTATTGAGTGTTTTACCTGTTTTCATGTTACCTTACAGACAATCTCTCTCACACACACACACTCTCTCTCTCTTTTTTTGTTAAAAAGGACAAAGAACATCTAAAAACACATCTAACATCTTGAGAGAAGCCAAGCAATGGTAACGCAATGGTAAAGAGCAAATAAGGGGTTTACAATACCTCCATACCTCTAGGGGGCAAAAACGTGAGCTGAAAAGTTGTGGTGTGGCTCAGTTACTCTAGTCTGGGCCACACCACAACTTCTGTGCCTTGATATCTCACCTGCCCTGTAGTCCAATAAAACTTCACAAATCCTCTAGGTGAAGCTAAGTGAGAAGAAGCTAGTCAATATGAAGACTAAAAAAAGCCTGTGCCCCTCTGGCGTTTGGGGTCCTCTGTGTAGAAATTTATTGAAAACACACCTTAGATAATCATTCCAGATAATGATTTACCAAACATTTACACACTCGGGTATACAGTGGTCCCTCGTTATAAAGCGTTTTTTTTTTGTTTTTTTTTACAGCGCAGTGTGTTCTGCGTTCTGATTTGCTGTAGACCATTTTCAATCAATCTCCTCCATGCTGTGATTTACATAAATCTTCGATGGCTCACAGTGTGACTCTGAAGTGCTGTACTGTAAGTTTGCAAGTTTTTACCCCAACAAACCCCACAATGTCGATGAAACGTTCTGTGGTAGCAGCCAGGTTTTGATCTTTGTTTTTTTCTACGAAACAGAGAAAAGTCTAAAAATGGTAATGTCTATCTAAGAAAAGTGTATAAAGTGTGTAGTGAGGGGTTTCACCGCCTTAAAACATCTATAACTTCAGGGACTTCTCCTATTGCGGGTAACGAGGGACCAGTTAACGGTAGGGTTCCTTGTCAGAAAGTAGCAATGAAATGAAAAGAAATCATTTTACTAGCTACAATTCAGATTTTCGTCCACCTTCAGGGTAGAAGTATTGTTAATATTTTGGTAGAATAGCATTTGTTTACACTCTAAACTGATCATGACCATAATGCAGTCCATCTCAGGGCAACACAAAGACAAACAACCACATTGAAACATCTGAATTTGAAAAGTTAATAAACAGAAGAGTCTAAATTGTCTTCCTGTTCAAATCCAATCAATGCCAGAATCCACAGAACATCAAAACACTCACAGGGGTTTTCACAAGCCACACACGGCTTGTGATGGGACTTATAAAGAGTTTGGCAGAGTAGAAGTAGTTTCCGACACAGAGTCAGACATCATGTCCCTCCAATTAGAGTCTCTCAGCTCCCCTCATTCATCTTTATTGGTGATACATTAACCGCCATTTAATAAAAGACATGGGATAATCTCTATAATAATGTGGCTGATGGTGATGGACTCCAGAGAGCGAGGTAGCTGCTCTGTGACTGGAATTTTAAAGCGTCCCCGTGTTGGTTAAGGTGAAATGCATTTTGCCAAATGAGGATGATGCTGATGTTGATGACGACGATGATGATGATGATGATGACAGAGCAAGATAAATATCAGGAGCTATGACACCGGCATTAGGCGCAAACATATTAGCCATTAGCACATGGCCAATCAAAACGCTGCCCCTGTGCCAGATTGCGAGAAGGACAGACGATTGCACAGGTGCATGTGTGTGTGTAAGCGGCTGCATATTTGTGTGACTATGATCGCTGCCTAAATGAGAGCCAAACGTCTGGCATGCTCAATACCTGCGGCCTCTGCCAGATTCACTGAAACACACAGGGGACAGCGGGATCATTTAGAGAGCATTACAAATATGCTTTAAACTAAAGAGTCCAGTATGTTCAGAGAGCAGAGACAGTCAGGGTCGATCAGGAACGGTGCTGTTTGGCACCTTTATCTTATATTGATAAAAAGATCTTCGCTTGTTTAATTGAACTGGCTTTAATTACGTTACTTTATTTTGCCTGTAAATTAGCACTTCATGAATAATTAATTGGCCGTAACGGCATCAGCACGTAATAAAAAAAGTGATAGCCCATGAAATGAACAGTGGCCTCCAAACAGGCCACAGCGGAGAGCCATCGATTACTAATGGGAGTCAACCTGAGACCCGCTGAATAACTGACACAGAGAGAAACTGCAAAACAATATTGGTGTAAACCCATCCTCCCAGTTCCCCCCACTAACACACATAAAATATTCAGAAGGGTATCATTGCTGGTGTGCCAACCCACTGCGTATCCTCTGTGACACAGTAGGGGGACCATTGATCTTCCTCGAAACGAACAAATGAGCAGGACTGAACTATTACTCAAACTGGGATCACACTCACTCCAGGGCCGATGCTATTGATCCTACCAAATCGAGGAGCAGGACCTCCCCAGCAACTTTTTAAATATGATTTCTCAGCCAGGTTACAGCAAATGACAAGACGGGTTACTTTTTTTATTTTTAGTGGCATTAAACAAGAAACGACAGATGTTTGATTTCAGGACAGGAGGGGATGGTAATTTCTGGTGTTTATCATAACTAAAGTAACCCTTTTTGATGCATATGGTTTGTAGTCTAACAGAGGTAATGGCAACGCTAACAAGTTATTACATAAAGAAAAGCATCACAGTAAAAATCTGGGGATGACACACACACACACACACACACACACACAGACTTTATACAGAAACAAATGAACCGAATAAACTTAGTCTAAAAATGTCCTCCATCAATGAAGCTGGAATACATTCACCAGGGCTGATCCAAGCCTTTAGGAGACCCCCGGGCAGTGACTCATAAACAAATTACTTTCAATCTTTTATTATGTGCGCGCTATAAATCAAACACCCACTATTCATTTTATTTCTTGTAGATATACCGCTTACCATTGGTTTTGCACCATCCTTACATTATATTGTTCTTTATTCTTTCTTTCAATATTGTATATTTGTAATATTAATCCATAAATACATGGATTAAACCATTTTTGTCAAATCATGTACTCTTCAGGACCCTTTAGTGTCCACATGGGCCCTGTGTAGTTTTGACATTCACCAATTAGTTCTAAACCACCATGGCCTTAAAGGTTGTAAAAAAGGTGAAACCCAGTCATTTCATAATCACCAATAAATAAATGTAAACGTTATAGTTTCAAAAGAAAAAAAAGATGACCCTTTAGAGAACATCATTTGAAATGTGAAGCATGGGGGTGGTAGCATTAGGTTGTAGAAGTGTCTGTGGGGTTTTGCTTAAAGATAAGAACCTGACCATGACAGGTTTATTTATGCCACCAAAGCACAAGGAATCTGTATTGTAGAATTCTACCAGATATTCCAGATATAAGTACAGTTATATATTTCTATTGTATATGTTTTAGGACATACAGTAGCTTCTAGTACACTAAGAACAATCGCTCAATCAAATTGCAATAGTAATTTGGATTGTCACTGCTGGGAGGGGAACCCAAGAACTGATTAACAATGACTCTATGTAGAAAAGAGTCTGGACTTTTTGACTTGAATGGCTACAAGGGCTAGTAGCGTAGTACATCCCTGTAGCGTAGTGGATAGCACAACAAAAAGGTCCCGGGTCTGATTCCCGTTTGTGCAGAGTTTGCATGTTCTCCCCAAGCTTGCGTGGTTTCCTCCGTTTTCCTCCCACAGACCAAAAACATGCCGATTAGATGGATTGGTGATTCTAAATTGGAGTGAATATATGTGTGTGTGAATGGTTGTTTGTCTTTGTGTTGCCCTGCGATGGACTGGTGACATGTCCAGGGTGTACACCTACCTCTCGCCCTATGCGAGCTAGGATAGGCACTAGCAGACCCCTGTGACCCCGATTTAAGGAATAAGCGTGTAAGAAGATGAATGAATGAATGAATGAATGAATGAATGAATACATGGGCAATTCTTGTCGTCCTCACAAATATGCCCTTTACACAGCTTTTAGTTTGTCTTCGGGTCTAATGAGAGACGACATCGTGTTTACATGGAGCGACTAATTTTCTCATCCAGATATAGTAGGTATGCTAATTTGACAGCAGGACAACAAGGCTTATCGTTGTCTGTTAAGGCATGCAAACATCTTCAGGGAAGAAGTGTGTGAGTGTGTGTGTGTGTGTGTGTGTGTGTGTGTGTGTGTGTGTGTGTGTGTGTGGGCAGATCTGATAAGCAGCTGCGGCAGAGAGCAGTGGCTTGCGAGTGACAGCTCGCTACTCTTTGTTGAGCCAACACATGCCGCTCTGCAGCAGAGGCAGCGACGAGCTAATGAAGTGACCCTGCAAACAAGACCTGCTGGTAACCAGGTAACCGTAGCACCATTTTAACGAAGCCAGCGGCAGCGAATGGGCAAGGCAAACAGAGAACGGCTGGGGATACAGAAAAAGATGCTCCCCCCCCTTCTTAATGTTCCCGTTCTTTTGCTTTTTATCTCTTCCTACCTCCTGCTCTGTCTCTCTATTTTACTCTTAGCTCTGCTTCCATCCCTTAACTCGATCCACTACAAAGCCCCCCCAGCACCCACCTCCATTACAAACACTCAAGCAGGAAAAACAAAAGGCCCCTCAACCTGAAATTATGCTTCTTTTTTTTGTTTCGTGGCACACGGTAACAGCAGTAGCCACAGTGACAAAGAAATTGTCGCCGTTGTCTCGGCTGTCATGCTAGAGAGGCCCTTAAAATGTTGTTTACATTTTTTCACATATTCGCTTCTCCTCCTCTCCCTCGCTCACCCAGACGGGGGTTCTTGAAAAGAAAAAGACAAGTTAATAGTAGCGGCACAATGTATTTTCATTTAGCATCTTTAGAGTGTTTGTTGTTTTGTTTTTCACATGGCAAATGGAAAGCTCATGGCTGATTATGTGAAGAAGGCGTGAAATTGTGTTATTTGCAAGGCTGGGATATAAACTGGAGGCAGCAGTCGTCAAAAAGCTTCAGGGCCTGAAATCGAGACATGTTTTAAATAATGCTGTAATGACACATATTTTTCAGCACACACACACACACACACACACACACACACACACACACACACACACACACACACACACACACACACACAC
>JAOTRA010000024.1:3061366-3067430 GCA_026260255.1 Pseudolaguvia tuberculata | reverse complement strand
ATATAGTAAAGTGACTCATGACCAGAGATGCACTTCCAGTGTAATAAAAAAAACGCATTTAGTGAGCTAATGTACATTTAGATTTACGGCAGAATAGCTCATCCTGACAATTCTCCAAGATTCTATGACATTTCCGTAGCTAATGCACTTTCAGAATTGTAAAAATGTCCTATTGGGTCCTGGAACTGTTACTTTGGTAAGTCTGCGCCATTTAAATCAGTGACAATCCAATCACAGGCATTCTTACAGCAATCAGAGAGAGAATGGCCAAAAGTGAGAGATAGCAGCAAAGCCAGAGAGAGAGAGAGAGAGAGAGTGAGAGAGAGAGAGAGAGAGAGAGAGAGAGAGAGAGAGGGGAAGGGGGGGATGTGGGACGGGGAGGCACTACTGCATTAAACACTCTGCTATCTGGAAAGCTACAGGGACCCGAATCATGTATCTATGAAGTCTTGATTAAACAACTTCAGAGAGTCAAAGGCCATGAGTGTACAAAACACGCAATTTAGCGCTACAATTTAAGCAAAGGGAACTACTGAGAGATGTCAAAGTTTTGTCAGGGGATTACAGAACAGACGTTAGACTCTCAGAGTAATCTATTCTTATCAGTCCCATTCAAAGTCAGACCAATTGAAGTTCTAACGTCACTACAAGTTCAGATGGCACTTTTGACGTTTGGTGCTGGAGGGTAGAATGACACTAAAGGGCATGGTATTCCCCGGATGTTGGACTATCAATCATTCAGATGGTCAGGGGATTTTTTTTGGAATGTTAAATGGAGATACAGGAAACACATTTCTGCTCTATGACAGATGCTGCCGCCAAAGTTAGAAGCGTTGAGATTAGGGCAGGTGAAAGTATAACATTGTCCTTAGGATCAGACAATGATGAGGGTAACACATAAAGGCAGGATTAATCATGGCAAACGATTCCTGGAAGCTTATTATGTGTTAATAAAATGGATAAATTAGTTTAGAAATTTCAGAAATGTCTATTGTCAAATTAACAAGATGGAATAATGCTATTATTGGAATGGCTAAAATGAAGAGGCAGTCGGTCAATAGAGAGTACTGGGGCACCGCCCTCTTAGATAGGAAAGCAAAGGATGTTATTGTACTATTTAGTGTAATATTTAATAAAAATCCATGTATGCAGGTTTTCTTTCATTTCTTTAATTGCCGGATTATCTTGAGGATAATGCTCTACACCTCAAACCTTCTCACTTTGTTTGTATCAAATCAATATTACTTTAATATATTTGGCATCATGTGATTGGACCTATAATTTATAATTCCCTATAATGTAAATCCTGCCTTTCATTGACAGCATCTATATTAAGCTTTTATTTAACTTTGGACTGTTGCGAACGTTTTTAATGCTAACAGTAACACAATATCATAGCCATCTGTATTAATAACACACATTACTTTAGCACAAATTGGGTGTTAAGGACCTTGCACAAGGCAGAGCTTGGAATCGAACCCCCGATCTTCCTGGTACCAGTCCAATGCCTTAATCACAAAGCCACCCACCACTTCTCAGGTTCACTGACTTCCATGTTTAAACCCCAGAAAAAAAGCAAGATGATCGAGAAAAGTATCATGTGACCATGTGACACCGCTGCTTCAGCTGTACTATCTGTGTGGCTATCTTCCTTCCAGATTGTCCTGTCTACTGCATATGGATCACTTGTGGCTTTTGGGTGGACTTGTGGATGATGTTGTACACTTATGGCTTTTGGCATTTTAAAGACTAAAACCAGTAACAACATTCAAGTGTTGTAGATTCGAATAGCTTTTTATAGCGTGTATATTTCTCTGCGTGTACACAACTCACAATATATATGCATATATTGGTTTTATCCAAAATATCCCCAATATGAACACCACTGTTGGTAACGTCAGAATTTGGTCCCAAGCCCGGAGAAATGGGAGGGTTGCGTTAGGAAGGGCATCCAGCGTAAAACCCCGCCAAGTCTAATGTGCGGATCGTGGATCCGCTGTGGCAACCCCGAACGGGAAGAAGAAGAAAGAATAATAAAATGGCCTTGCATGCTTTTCTATATCATTGCTGTATCTATATTTATATTTTTGTTCTCCTACTTTCCTTTTTTTTTTTTACTGGATGAAGGAAAAAGGTGACTTTCATGGAACAGCAGAGGAGCTGACTCAATCAGTACTGAACTGCAGCAGACCACAGGGACTGTTCTCCGTCTGTCAGACCCAACACGTGTTCACCGTGCTGAAGTATGTACTGTATATAAAAGCGCCTGCCTGAGGTCCATAATAATCTGCTGCCAGATATCCTTATCTGTCTGACTCAGGATAAACTGACTCAGTTTTTATTGAGTTGAGCACACATCATTTTTTGGACTGACATCCTTTCGCTTTAATTTTAAATACAAAACCAAATGATCTTAGTACAAATTAAAGCTAGCTGCCATTAGATAAGTATCTGCTTAATCTCTTCATCAAACTCATGAGGAAAGCTAGATTCCATTCATTAGAGAATGAAACCAAAGACAAAGGTAACGTTTAGACCAATTAGCAGATGTGTCAGGAGCGCAAAAGCGAATTTGTTGACTGGGGACATTTACGAAAAAAACCCCAAAAAACGTCACAATCAGAAGTGCAATCAAATGAGGTTTTACAGAAATTCCATAGGTACAAAGTTTCTCTTTCTTTCTGCTACAATGATTTATGTCTTCATTTATTAGAGTTTTGTTTAATGGAAAAATGAACATATTATGAATCACTAAGTAGACTCCACCTGCGTCATGTCTTTTCCTTTTGACGTGAGGTGAGCCTAAGCTACATGACTGATGACTGAACATCCTCAGCTATCTGACGCAGCAGTTTGCATCAACTATCATAAATGTAAAGATGGATGGATGGATGGATGGATGGATGGATGGATGGATGGATGGATGGATGGATGGATGGATAGATGGATGGATGGACAGACGGATGGATGTTTGGTTCTAAAAGGTTAACAAACTCCTTTGCAAGAGTTACATGAATAATGTTTCATCAGACATGAGGATTCTTCCATCCGCTCCAGCATTCACCCATCAAATGTTGTCCCGTGCCGCTCTCTGTCTTGTGGGTATAGAGTGCAGGTCTTTAGTTGTGAACCATGAAATCCCAGATCCAAAGTGAAACCTTCAACCCAATCAGAACACCACTGACACTGAATACTATGCTATTTGTGTCCATTTAAATTGTAGATTTGGTTACATCCACAGTATCATAAGTTGTCCTAGCTTATTGGAAGAAACTTAATAGCCAATCATATTGTATTTTTTGTTCATCTTTTTTATTTAAGTCTATTTACAATATGTAAGTGCAGTATTAGTTTGTTATCATTTTCTTCCCGTAAGCAATGACTTAGGATTTCTATTTTGCTCGGAATTATTTTTAATTGTGTAAAGCTACTTTGAGACAATCACCATTGTAAAAAGCGCTATACAAATATACATTGAATTGAATAAAAGAACGATGGTGTGCCCCAGAGTTCTGTCTTAAGTCCGTTTCTCTTTGATATGTTAAACATCATGTATAGCAGTGATAGTGTAGTGATATGTGGGCAAATAAAGATCATGTCACATTTTGGCAACATATGTATATATAATTATCATGTGCAAGAAAACTGTCCAGTGGATAGGCTCCAACGGATCCCCTTGACCCCGAATTAGGGAGTAAGCGGGTAAGAAGATGAATGAGTGAATGGATGGAAGGATGGATGGATGAATGAATGAATGACTGAATGAATGAATGTGACGGGGGTCTTTCTGTGTGGAGTTTATATGTTCTCCCTGCGCTTGCATGGGTTTCAACCTTCAGGTACACTGGTATCCTCCCCAAGTCCAAAAACATGTAGATTAGGTTGACCTGTGATTTTAAATTGCCTATAGAAGTGAATGTGAGTGGGTTAGATTATTTGTCTATGTGTGGCCCCTGTCTATGTGAGCCGGTATAAGCTACAGCAGAACCCCCGTAACCCCGAATTAGGGAGTAAGTGGGTAAGAAGATGAATGAATGAATGAATGAATGAATGAATGAATGATATGGCTGATTGGTGTATATACATTTACATAGATTTTGCAGCAGAAGATACACTTTAAAATGAATGTAAATAATGGTGGCTAGATGTTTTTTGATAACATCTTAAATGTGGATTGTTTATGTATGCAGAAGAACAAATCAGCTATAATTAATGGTATTCATCTCCGGACGGATGGACGGACGGTCAGGTTATGCAGCAGACTTGTATTATATTGCAGATGACAGGGATGTCGAAACAAAGAGGAAGAAAACAAATTAGCTTAATAACACTGTAGCTTTGATTAGGAAAATGTATGTTTGCATGTACTGATGCCACATCTATTCTACCCCTTCATTCTGATGGCAAAAACTATTAAATCGCCTTTTTCCTAATCACAGAATCTACCGCTATAACTGGAACTGGGCTGTAGTTGTCAAGCATGAGTAGGAATATATTAGTGACTCTATACATCAGACGGCCCTAAACATTTTTCTTCATATTTCAATTCTCTTAATTAGGGTGATTCGAAAAGCCCATGTACCTTGGGGGGTGGGGGGCACCAAAATTGCGTTTTATTAGAAGTAACATAGGGGCGACGCAGTGGCGTAGTGGATAGCACAGTCACAACAACAACAACAAGGTCCTGGGTTCCAATCCCGGACCAGGATCTTTCTGTGTGAAGTTTGCATGTTCTCCCCACGCTTGTGTGGGTTTCCTCCAGGTGCTCTGGTTTCCTCCAACATGCAGATTAAGTCGATTGGTGATTGTAAATTATCCATAGGAGTGAATGTGTGTGTGAATGGTTGTTTGTCTATGTGTTGCCCTGAGATGGACTGGTGACCCTTCCAGGGTGTACACCCGCCTCTCGCCCTATGTGTGCTGGGATAGACAAACAACCATTCTCACACACATTCACTCCTATGGACAATTTACAATCACCAATCCACCTAATCTGCACGTTTTTGGACTGTGGGAGAAAACCGGAGTACCCGGAAGAAACCCTGGCCCGGTAATTGAACCCGGTACCTTCTTGTTGTGAGGCGACCATGGTATCCACTTCGCCACAACACCGCCCCTGTAGAATACATTTTTAATGTATTATTGCTTAATGCCTGGCAGAGCGGTGGCGTAGTGTTTAGTATGGTCGCCTTACAAGAAGTGAGTTTTTCTGTGCGGAGTTTGCATGTTCTCCCCATGCTTGCGTGGGTTTCCTCCGGGCACTCCAGTTTCCTCCCACAGTCCATAAACATGTACATTAGGTTGAATGGTGAGTCAAATGTGTGCTTTGCGATGGACTAGTGACCTGTTCAGGGTGTACCCCTTCCTCTTGCCCTATGTGCTCTGAGATAGGCTCCAGCAGACCTCCGTGACCCCAAATTAGGGAATAAGCGCGTAAGTAGAGGAATGAATGAATGAATGAATGAATGAATGTGTTGTTTAACGCTATACCAGCACCCAGGCTTTTTTCATGCTGGAGAAAACCGGAATACCCGGCATAAAACAGCACAGGGTGAACATGTAAAAATCTTGCCCAAGAATCGGAACCTGGGACCTTCTTGCTGTGAGGTGACAATGCTGATCTGTAGAGATTTGTGGATTTAAATCTTTTGTTAATCCAAGATCAATTCTTTTAATTAACCAATCATAACCTCAGATGTCATCAGTGAGTCCCGTCCAAACTCACCTTCATCCTTTCCTTCCAGCCAAACCTCTTCTTCTCCTTTCAGCTGTTCCCGTTAGGGGTCGCCACAGCGGATCGCTCTTCTCCACCCTACCCTGTCCTCTACATCTGCCTCTTTCACCACAACTACCTGCATATCGTCCCTCACCACATCCATAAACCTCCTCTTTGGTCTTCCTCTTTTCCTCCTACCCGCCACCTCCATCCTCAACATTCTTCCTGCCAAACCAAAATGTTATAATATAAACATTCTTTAAAAAGAATATTGTTATGTATGTCATATGTATTGAAAAATAATAATAAAGGGATGGTTGTGCTGTACAATATATTCAGCTATGTGCA
>JAOTRA010000024.1:3056366-3058866 GCA_026260255.1 Pseudolaguvia tuberculata | reverse complement strand
AGCCTCATCAAGACAGCAACAGCAGCAAGTCAACCCTCCCACACACACACACACACACACACACACACATACACACACACACGCGAGCAAACACAGCATCCCATCTGAGGGCTCGGCGGGAGGTGAACCTTGCAAGCTGTTTGGCACCACCGATATTAATTTTATTTATTTATGCATTCAGCTCTAATTTCTGCTAATCCGAGCCTAACCTTCTCCTCAGGCTAAAGCATCACGCTGGGAGTTGGGAGCGGCTGCTGGACTGAACCTTTCAGCCATCCATCACACACATTAAGGAGGAGACTCAGAGACTGGAGCTAACACATCATCCCAGTCTGAGCAGCGGTAAGGAATGGAAACTGTGTAAGCAGAGGGCTGAACAGATATTAGCATCACACAGAATACACATCACAGTTTATCACTAAACTGCACATCTGGATGGGAAATAAGAACAGAAAGAGGAAAAAAAAAGGAAAAAAGAAAGAATTAAAACATTCTAGATGAAAAAAAAATGCAAAAGATTGTGTAGACTTTTGAGAAAATTACTAAATTTCATTCATTCATCATTGGCCCGTCCAGGGTGTACCCCCTCATCTTGCCCAATGTGAGCTGGGATAGATGCCAGCATACCCTCGTGACCCCAAATTAGGGAATAAGTAAGTAAGAAGATGAATGAATGAATGAATGAATGAATGAATGAATGAATGAATGAATGAATGAATGAATGAATGGTCTAATATAGTAGGTGTGTTTGTGTGTTAATATTTGTGTGACTTTGTTTCCTGAAGTCAGTCTGTATCTGAACACACAAGCCAAAACATTTATATTTCTATTATGTTCAAACTTAACATTTATAAAACACCTGTTGGCAATTCAGAATCACTTATCAGCCTAATGTACATGAATTGGGACTGTGGGAGGAAACCGGAGAACCTGGAGGAAACCTAAGCATGCGCGGCTAGAACATGGATACTCCTCACAGAAAGACCCCTGGCCTGGGAATCGAACCCAGGACCTTCTTGTTATGAGGCGACCGTGCTAAACACTACGCCAAGTCGTTCCGCCCATAATCAATACTTTATTTATTTATTTATTTGAATGCTGTATTCTGGATGTTTTGGAGTGAAATAATTGATTCTGTGTAATCTTCTTTAAATGAAACAGCTTTGGGATGAACTGGATCCCTGAGTGAACCCCAGACCTCCTGACCTCAGCATCAGTGTTTGTATTGTAACTGAATGAACACAAAGCCTATAGTCACATGAACCAATCTAATTCATTCATTCATTCATTTTCCAACCCACTTATTCCCTAATTTGGTATCACGGGTGTCTGCTGGAGTCTATCCCAGCACACATAGGGCGATAGGGGGGTACACCCTGGACAGTTCACCAGTCCATCTCAGGGCAACACATAGACAAACAACCACTCAAACACAAATTCATTCATATGGGCAATTTAGGAACACCAATCCACCTAATGCATAACCTAAACAAACCCTCACGAGCACAAGGAGAACATGGAAACTCAGCACAGAAAGACCCCTTGCCTGGGAATTGAACCCAGGACCTTCTTGTTGTGAGGTGACCATGCTGTTTGACCATTTTTACACTGCTTTATATCATTAGTGGGAAGAGTTTCATCTGGCTGTGATATTTGGGACGGTGTTGTTGAAGAAGCCTGTTGTTGTTGTTGTTGTTGTTGTTGTTGTTCTTGATCCCACGACAGCAGTTTATTGATGCAGTAAAAGATTATGATATCCGGATTATTGTCACCCTGAACAGAACTGGACATTTTCGGGATCATCCTTTACACCACGCTGACCTTCATGGCCGCTCTGTCCATGCTGCTCTACATCGAGGAGTGTGTGTATGTCTACCGGAAAATTCCTGCCAACAAGAAGAGTGTCATCATCTGGGTGAACGGAGCCGCACCAGTGAGCATCATGGGAATTTGTTCTTCGCTTCTGAGACTGAATAAAAGACTAAACGTTTTAACATGCCTTCTTTTTTTGCATTCAGGTGATTGGAGCCATGTCCTGTTTGGGGATGTGGATCCCAAGAGCTACAATGTTCACAGACATGACCTCCGCTACGTGAGTGTCAATGGCATGGCAGTGAAAAAGAAAAAATTATTCATCATTCATTCATTCATTCATTCATTCATTCATTCATTCATCTTCTTACTCACTTATTCCCTAATTCGGGCTCGGGATTTTGGACTGTGGGAGGAAACCGGAGTACCCAGAAAGTGTGTGTGTGTTGCAGATATTTTGCCATCGTGGTGTATAAGTTTCTCATCCTGATGATTGAGGAATGTGGAGGCGACGACGTCTTTCTGAAGCGTTCAGTAAATAAAACCTTCCGGATCAGTACCGGCCCGTGCTGCTGCTGCTGCCCCTGTCTACCCCAAGTGCCCATCACACGGTATCACACACACACACACACACACACACACACACACACACACACACACACACACACACACACACACACACACACAC
>JAOTRA010000024.1:2987201-3002905 GCA_026260255.1 Pseudolaguvia tuberculata | reverse complement strand
GTGTGCCGCTACCTTCAAATAAATCCTGTGAACTGTCCTCTTGATTCACGTGTGGTTCTCTCCCGTAACAATCATGGGGTCATTGCTACAATGTTGGAGATGTTTTTAAGATTTTCCATTAAATGTGTGAAGCAGATTGGATGTATCAGTGATTGATCTCCACCACAAACCAGAGATACAGAAGATACGGTTTGTTTATTTTTGACACTTTAAATCAAACACCAGATTCTTACGCACTATTTGCTACTAAATCAATTAAATGACCCTGATGATGAAGAAGGCTCAGATGAAGGTCTGGGTTAATAAACTAGATCATATCACAATAACCTTTATTCATTGTCTATACCAATGATGAGCTCTAGAGATTTTTACTCAGTATGGATTAAATCTGTTGTTGTTTCCCTGTCCACTCGGTGGGACACTGTGTGTCTATTGGTACAGAGTTTTGTACAGCTGACTATTAAAGATGTAAACAATGTTAGCATACCACAAACAGAACAGAAATCGTGTGGTTACTTGGTAAAACATTTTATTTAACAATCTAATTCCTTATATTAAGTCCAGACACATTCATATCTTAATGAACATTTATAAATGAGATAAGAGCCGAGCTTAGAAATGTACAACATTTACGTTCACATTGGATTCACAGCATTTGGCCGACGCTCTTATACACAGCAACATTACATTCGCTCTCTTTTGTACAACTGAGCAATTGGAAGTTAAGGGCCTTGTTCAAAGGTCCACAGTGGTTGTATGGTAGAGGTGGGGATCGAACCCCGGTCTTTCTGGTATCAGTCCAACACCTTAATCACTAAGCCAAGACTTACACAGAATTCCAGGACTGCTGAACTTGACTTGTGTGACACTGTGTGTTCATTTAATGGTGGTTAAAAGAAGCAATTCATGAGAGAAAAGGGACAGTTCTAGCACTGGTGGTAATATTATGCCATGTTTATTTTAGTAAGTTGTAGACATACAGTTTTGATTAGCAAACTATATTATAAAACTTAATTGATGAATTCACAACAAGACTGTTGCGGAGTTTGCATGTTCTCCCTGCGCTTGTGTGGGTTTCCTCTGGGTACTCCGGTTTCCTCCCACAGTCCAAAAACTTGCAGATGAGGTGGATGGGTGATTGTAAATTGAGCGTAATGAACTGTTTATCTTGGCCAACATGCTCATAAGAGGAAAAAACTATGGCACTGTTCTTTCAGAGTTACAGGAGAAAACTGTAACTGGGTTTATACAAGTTCAAGCATACATTTGTAATATACTGTGTATTTTCTGGACTTTTGCTTTCAATGAATAAATGATACAAATCAGTTTTAACCTGGAAAAGTAAAGATATTATTTTGTTTTACATTTTGGAAAATATAACTAGATTCTAAAAACAAAAACAATTAGAATGAAATCAGGTCATTAAAGCTTAGAGGAAACTGCTACAAATATATCTCCAAGGAGAATACAATATTAATCCATAGTAGATGTCATTGGTGTGCATTTACAACAAATGAATTCATGCTACACCAAACTACACTTCCCAAAATGAACAACACAGGAGGGTTGAATGTTAAGGCCTTTGCCGAGGTGCCCAGCAGTGACCCGATACCAGAACTACTGAGCTACTGATTGCCCTATCAATATCATTAAGAAATCCAGGATATTGTGATGCTTCCAGATTGATTTTCCCCTTAAAGTCATTCCAACATGCGTCCCCTTTTCCCAATTTATTATTAAGAAAAACAAAAGTCTACTTAAAAATAACTAAGAGACAGAAAATCCTGGAGGGACTAAATAAAGATAGGTAAGCTAGCTGGATAACTGAAGTATATATTTTTCTCATAGTCAGCAGAAAAAAAAATAAGATGTTAATAAAAGTTGAATAAACTCTCCATTTAGAAGCCAGGTGGATGGTTCTGATGTTCATTTTCAGGGAATTTTTATTTGTTTTTTACTTTTCAGTTCATTTGTGATATGACGGATACACTGAGTTACAAAACTGCAAATCATTTACTAGGCTGAGGGAAAAGTTTCCCCTGAAAAAGTGCAGAGAAGGTGAAAGTGATGAATAAGGAAACTGGCAGTGGTATTTATTTTCTGGTTAGACTGGGATGTGGGAAGTTTGATAAATAAGAGCCATTCTCTTTAAGCGCATGCAAATTATGCTTGAGCTTCTAGGTTGATCCGCCACACAATGATTCATAGTGTGCTATCTTTAAGCTAAATAAAACATTATTCATTATGCCTACAAATATGCCCGAAGGGTAAACGCAATTGGAAATAGAAAGTAACACGCATTTCCTTTCTTTATCTGAGCAAGATGAATGCACAAACACTGTCTCATAAACACCGCTGAATGCATTAATGCCACTGTTGGCTGTAGGGTTCGTCTTTGACCTTGCGGCGAATGGGTTTTAAGAGTTTCATGAAAGTGTGCTGAAGGCAATACAGATAGACACACACATATAAACACGCTTGCGTTCACACACACGCACGCACGCACACACACACACACACACACACACACACACACACACACAAAAGTGAGTAGATGGAAAGGAGCATAAAAAAGAGGCAGCTGTAATTTAATAGATGCTGTTGTCGGAAAGAAGACAAAGAGGTGAGAGAGGTAAAAGGAGCTACAGGAAGAATAGCGAGAGAGTGTATGAAAAAGGAATAATGTCAGAGAGGTGCGAGAGGAGGGCTGCTGTATATAAAAAAAAAAAAAAAGCTGATTTATTTTTCGCATATCTGTAAAAAAAGCTTCCATCTGGCAGAGCACAAAACCATCAACACTGTAATTAAAATGCAATTACCACCTCTCTGCTCCACCAACCACACTGTAATCCCAAAGAAGTCATTCCATCTGTGTCTCCTCCCTCTCTCTTTCTCTCCCTCTCTCTTTCTCTACACACCTTATTGTCTTACCCTAAACGTCTCAGTTCTTACTCCGTGAATCCCAGTTATGGAATTCCCAGCCAAATTCACTCAATGCCAAATTAAAAGCCAACAGATTTGGTCACCTTTATTAAAAGTGTGTTATATCAACAGTACATTTTAAACTGGATTATTCTGGACTAGGCTATTGAAATGTGTTAAATAGTTCTTATTTTAATTGTTGGCTTAAATGAGTTTATGTTTATTTACAAAAGAGTAACAACAGCCCTTTCCATCCAGAGCCTGTTCTAGCTCTTGTCTGGTGTCATTTATAAATAACAAGCTGTGGTTAAGCTGGTTAGCACGGTCGCCTTACAACAAGAAAGTCCTGGGTTCGATTTCCAGACCGGGAATATTTCTGTGCAGAGTTTGCATGTTCTCTTAGCGCTTGCATGGGTTTCCTCCAGTTACTCCGGTTTCCTCCCCCAGTCCAAAAACATACATTAGGTTGATTGGTGATTCTAAATTGTCCATAGGAGTGAATGTGTGTGTGGTTGTATGTCTATGTGTTGCCCTGTGATGGACTGGCGACCTGTTCAAAGTGTACGCTCACCTCTCACCCCATGTGAGCTGGGGATAGATACCAGTAGACCCCCGTGACCCCAAATTAGGTAATGAGATGAATGAATGAATGAATGAATGAATGAATGAATGAATGAATGAATGAAGCTGTCATGTATTCTAAAGGTTTATAATTTCATTTACTTTTGTGGAAGGTTCAAGAGACAAAATAGTTTTTGGATTCGTTAATGTTTGATATTATAATGTTATAGATTTAGTAAACATTCACACTCTTGCCAGTCTATTTCAGTGAAAAGAAAATACAGCATGAGACTGAGAAATGTAATCTGTCGTGAACACATTGAGGTGCTGTTAACTTCGCACCGTGCACACATCTAGATATTGTTCCATAAAGTGTTAATAAATGCATCCTAAAATAACACAAACAATAATTTTGCTCTATAGTTTTAAGCTTACTTACCTTTAAAGTTTGATAGAGAGCTATAAAAGGCCTGAAATAAATCCATTAGATGTTTATTAGTAACTCCATTACTTGAATGAAAGAAAGAAATAGCAAAAACAGTATAGAGTATATGTCAGAATTACAGAGGGTCAAACCTTAGAACTGAAACACACCAGTGTCAATGTGCTGTAAGTCATTTTACTACACCAAATTGGAAAGCGTTTCTTGTTCAAATATCCCTGGTGTTTGCATTGATTTAGTCTGAGACAGTGTAAAGTTCACAGCAGTCATTAAACTCAGATTTCCATATCGGAGCAACAGTTTTGTCGGAAGTATGTCAAATTCCAACAAGGCTGCAATTAAGTCATTTATTAGGAAAAAGATGTAGAAAACGACATCCATCCATCCATCCATCCATCCATCCATTCATTCATTCATTCATTCATTCATCTTCTTTCCCGCTTATTACCTACCGGGAATTCCCCGCAGGGGTCTGCTGGCGCCTATCCCAGCGCACATAGGGTGAGAGGCAGGGGTACACCCTGGACGGGTCGCCAGTCCATCTCAGGGCAACACATAGACAAACAACCATGTTCTGTCTGAGCCTGTCAGGGTCACTGATAACACACCGATAATTACACACCTGCGGCATGGTGGCGTAGTGATTAGCACGATCGCCTCACAACAGGACGGCCCCAAGTCCGAATCCCGGGCCAGGGGTCTTTATGTGTGGAGTTTGTATGTGTGGGTTTTCTCCGGGTACTCTGGTATCCTCCCACCGTTCAAAAACATGTACATTAGGTCAATTGGTGGTTCTAAATTGCCCATAGGGGTGAATGTGTATGTGAATGGTTGTCTGTTTACGTGTGGCCCTGAGATAGGGTGTACCCCTTGCTTAGGGAATAAGCGCGTTCGAAGATGAATGAATGAATAATACACCTATGTCAAAGTCAAAATTGCAAGAATATAATGGAAATACTTCTTCAATGACAATAATAAAATCATAAGAATAAAGTCTGAATAATTCAATATTAAAGTGAGAATGCAGTGAGAATAAAGTCCGGGTTGTAAGCAGAATATATATAGATTATAGTGAAAAAGTGTTACTAGTTTAAAAATAAAGTCAAAAGTATGAAAATAAAGTGGTAGCTGTATGAAAAACGGTGAACGCCGATTGGCTGTCGTGTGGGTTGTCTTGCATCAAGGAGAGAAATGTGTTTACCACACAGTAAGTCTTACATTCAACAGAACATCCTGTCTGTTCCCTAATTCCAACTCCAAGATACACGACTTTACATTACTTACATAAATGTACTTACATCAGGTACGACTTTGACATTGTAAGACTACCACTGCTCTAGCAGTCTAGACGCAAGAATCAGGCAAGAGCCATGAAAACTGGTTTTGAGACATGAAACTAGAAAAGAAATGTACATTACGCAGGTCACATTTCATTTATTATTTCATTATTTCATTGATCTACCAACCAACATGTAAGAAGCCTATGATCTCACCATAAACCCGAATAGGACCTTCGAGGTAGTCTATAACAAATGCTTCATTAAATTTGTTCCCCACGCTAGCTGAGGTGTGTGTTGTGCTTTTGAGATGCAGCGTCAGGCAAAATAGATTGTAAGGGCAGATTGCAATTTCCATTTGGCCGGCTGCACGGGCATGGAGAAGGGATGAGCTTGGGAGACAGGCTAAAGCCACTGGGGTTAAGCACAATTGCTGTTGCTGAAAAAAGTACATTATTAGAAATGGTTTGGAGACCGTAGGCAGGTCTGCTGAAATGGCCTGTCGCTTTCCAATGATTTCCTCCGGCTTGTACTACAGCGTTCCATCACTGAAGGGTGGCCCTGTACCCACACTAAATAAGACAAAAGACATTAAAGCGGAATCGTTGACTGATGGCGAGTGACAACAGGAAAGTGAACTATACAGGTAGGTTCGAGTTAACTGAAAGGCTGCAATTAAGAATAATGCGGTTTAGACTAATCATGCATGTACGCATTTCATCATGCTTTTGTGCACGTGAAATTTGATGAAAGCTGAGACAGAGAATGCTGATACTATGCTAATTGAGAGGAAGGTGATGCTGTACTCTGCAATACTCATTAGAAGTGCAAAACATCCGCTTAGTCTGACCTGAGAATCTGCCCTACGATTAGCTGCTTTAGCATGCTAAACAAAACACAAGGAAGAAGAAAAGCAGAAAGGCATTCATTGGCAATTTGGTGTGAAACGGACCACATGGACGTAAATAAATAGCAAGATAATCAGAATTGGAGCAGAAAATAAACCCAGACAGTATTTTTGTACTGAAAGTTGTGTAAAGCCTTACTTCCACGACAAGTTGTTTTTCAGAATAAAGGCTTAAAATTGTAATTTTTCTTCCAAAATTCTGATTTCAAGTAGCGTGGCTGACAATTACATAATAAAAAGCTGAAGGAAGACCCTCTTGACTTTGGTTCTTTTCGAAGAGACAATGCTGTACTCCAGGCTTTGGCTGATTACTACGTTGATTAGGCATAAAGAGAACACAGTGTTATCCACGCCAAATCTCCACTGATGAAGCCAAGCGTTTCCAACATTCAAGCTCCTTTACAAACTCATTTCAAACCTGGAGTCGGACTTTCTGTCTGCTGCTGCTTCTGCCAATAGAAAATAAAACAGGAATCATCATACGTCATGCTAACAGCTTATTGTTATAATAAGCACTGCAACACCAGGATATATCAAATGATCGGCCCAGAATAAAATCAGATACTAAACGGTGCTACTGAACGATTCTTATCCACTTTGTCAGAATTTTCATGAGAAACATAATAACTTCCCTGTCGTTCCAGCCAACACTTTACCAAAAGAACTCTGATGAAGTAGTTGACAGTGTAAGTGGAGACAGTAAAGAGATGAAAATGGATCAAGCCCAGTGCCTGAAGTGAACATTTCATCTCAAGTAGTACCCCAGCAACCCCAGCTCATCTCATTTATCAGCAGGAGCTTCGCTTTCCCAGATTAAAAGGACTTTTTACTGTGTCTGCAGGCCAGAACCTTTATCTCCCCATCGCTCTCATCACCACATACCTTAAACCTCGCCCAACTTCCTTCAACACCACTGCCATCTAAATCATACTTATTCGCCCATCATTCTCTTAGCCAGCACAGAAACATGAACCGGTCTGCATGCTTTGTTAATTTTAGATGATCGGTCTTTGCACATAACGTCTACTTTATTAGAGTTACATGAATTATACAGAGCAGTTGTTTCAATGAATCCCCTGTCAATATGTCTGCAATAATAATAATAATAATAATAATAAAAAAAGATTTCTTTATAAAAACATTTTGTAAATTATATTAAATCAACATAACTGTAGTAACCAATTAATACAAAACGAGTGGTCTGTTTAACCTGCACAGAAAATGATCATCGTTCAAATGAGTTCTAACTTCTTTACTATTTATTTTATTCTTATGTTGGAAGACCAGAATCCATGGGTGGTGCCAAAGAATTTTAAACAGGCGCTTGGGACAGGGGCCTATATTATTGACATGGGGAGATGTACAAAAGTTATATATCATTTGAATGAAATGTGCAGTTATGCTAACTGCTATATCTCCATCTATAGCAAAAACTGTTAGCAGGCTGCTCTGTGTTAGACTCCATACAGTCAACATCCGAACCATTTCCCCCCTCAGGACGGGGTGTGCAAACAGTATAGTCTCAGTTTGAAATAAGGAAATAAATAAGAATAATGAGGGGTTTTTTGGTTTTAGTTGACAGAATGTAATCAAATAAAATGTTATAATGTAAGAAAATCGTAACAATGTAGATACAGTTTATGCTTTTAAGTTACCCACAAGTAATAAGGAAAATGTTTTCATTTGTTGTTTTAAATTATTTACTTATTGTTTTATGTCACAATGAATTTTGTATATTATTAAAAAAAATAGTTGAGGTACTATGGGCCTGGTTTGGTCTTTCTTGATGGCACGGAATCATCTGCTAGCTCCTCCCTAGTGTTGAACATACAAAAACCTTCTTAGTGAAGCTCAGGATGAGGATGTGACTCAAAATACAACAATTTGGTAGATAATAAATGACTCAAATGATATTTTTTCTCCATTTCAATAAAGTTCATTAGATGTCAACAAGGAAAAAAATATCAGTATGTTTAAAATGTCTGTAAAATAAACGAGCTGTTCGGTGATTTGCGGCATGTATTGACGAAAGGCATGAGGTCAATGATTTTATAACAGACTGATGGATAACTAACAGACTAGCGAAACATTTGTGTAAACCTCCTCCGAGTCACCATCCGGCTCAGGGGTAAAGCAACGAGAAAGGATTTGTTATTTTGCCCTAAAAATAAGAGAGTGAAAGCCGTCGCTAAAGGTCCTGGTCTTGCTTTGCCTCTGCCTGAACCATTGATCTGTTTACTAATAACAAATGGAAGCAGCACACTGCCTTTTAGCTCTCTGGCCAGTCAGCCTATTGAATAATCAATAGCGTTTTTGTTCATTTGGGGCTATAAAGAGATTCTAATTCTGATCTAAGAGATACTGAAGACAAGAGAAAGCAGAAACCCTTTAGCGAAAATAGCGGCTTCTGGGAATGGACTACTGGACCAATAGAAAAAAAATCTTGCCAGTGTTTACAGGCAGAGCTGGAGGTCACGAGTCAATGCCCTTGAAAATGTAAGTAAGCTTTATTGACATATCTGCAGCACATCCAAGATAATCCTAAAATCCTGTACACAAATACCTTTTGTAGCATTTGTCACATGATTTAAATATTGAACTTAATTGGATCCTTAAGTTTAGTTACAGATGGGTAACATTTAAATGAAAATCTGGAAGCATTGTTCGGCTGGGAGGACACTTTGCTGGCAGGATTTGAGTCAACATGTCCCTTAAGAGAGAAACCTCACTACAAATCAATATCCAGTTAATCTGACTCATCACCTTTATCCTGTGATGAAACATTTCATTCCTGGTGGGAGTGCGCTATTCTAGGATGAAAATGTCTCCTAACAAAGGGCATGATGGCCTTCTAAATGATTTGAGGAGTAGAAAAATTATGTTAATCGTACGCTTGTGCTTTTACAGTTACTAGATGTCAACCCAATGGAACAGCCATGAAAGATTTTGCATGGTGGTGCAAAAGACAATACTTTCCCTTCATATTGTCTAAACAAGCACTATGGGAATATCCTATGGGCCATTCCACTAATACACAGATGGCACTAAGTTGCTCTGGTAGCTTATACGATGTTGTCTTTATAAACCAATATGATGATTGCATTCATTTGTCCCCTTTTTTTACAAAAAAAAAAAAACTAAGACAAACAAGAAGTGAATCTACTTAATAAACAAAGATAATATCGTCCAAAATGATGCAAAGCTTTATCACCATAGGAAAGAGGATGACTGATGATGAGAAAAACACATTCGCAAGGTCTGGAAAGGAGGAGAGAAAATCTGGCTGTTGAAGAGATAGAGACATTGATTTAATAGAGTATGACTTTTTTCCCAACACCCACCTCCACTATCCATCTGCACAACGCCCTGGCCATCAACACACCCTTCATTAACAGACCCCCACTTTCATTCTTTCCTTTCTCTTCACTTACCCCGGTCTGCTTCATAACATCTGGACAAGTTTCATACAAGGCCAAAGCGGATGCCAACTTGCCTAATAGCTTATGGAGTCAATTATAAAAAGGAAAATGTTGCAGCATAATTGTTAATGGCACCATCTGGATAATGGCACTTTTTTCAGGGAAAAGATTCCTTACCTGGTCACCAGGGATGCTCCATTCCAGCTGCATCTGAAGGCAGTAGAGGAGAACCTTCAGAGGAACTCGGTCTTGTAGCTAATGAAGTTTCGCTTTTGCAATTTTGCAGTGATAATGCATGGTGTGCGCTTACGTGTTGTTTCAGCAGCTAAAAAGTCTTTCCCAATCTTTATTCCCATTCAAAGCTACTGGGGGCAGTCAGCAAATTAATTGCTGCTTTCTATCTAATGGTTTATAACAAATGTTCTCCAGAGCTGTGTCTTTTCAAATATTATTCTCTCACCCTTGTTTTTCCTCTTGTGCTGCAGTTCAAAAATGCCAGGGGAAAAAAAATCTCTGTCATAAGTATTAATTACTGCAGCACTTTTTCAAAACAATCCAAGTTTATATCATGGATCTTTTCCTCTGCTATGCTAAACCGTATACGGCCTCAGCTACACTAAAGGAGAGTTTACGTGTCTCTTGCTATCAACACTTGCCAGAAACCACATAGTGTGAAGGAGACAGCGGGGATGCAAACAGAGTAGACAGACAGGGACTCCTTGGAGAAGGAATAGGGGTAGTATGTAAGTGTGTGTGTGTGGGGGGGGGGGAGGGGGGTAAGACTGCAGGAAATCTAGTGAGAAAGGATGGAAGCCTAAAGAAGGAGGAGGTGGGAATGAAAACCACATTAATTTCTTTTGGCACGTCCGCTCAGATATTCATGATGGCATGAAGGACAGTGCAAAGTTATTCTTCTAATAAAGGATTTTGTGAGATTGTATGTAATTATGTATTCATCTTTTGTTTAAATTCTGAACAAGGTTATACTATGTGAACACCTGACCACAAAAGCTTATTGTGGTTTTCCTTCCTTTGGTGTTCTGACATTCTACCTTTTTTAGTATAGAATGTTGCTCTGGGTATTTTTGAAGAATTGACAGCTGACTTAAGGGGTTTTTTTATATAATAAATTAGGTGTACATTGACCGACATCAATAACTTACTGTTGGGCCTGTTTTGATTCAGGATTCAAAAAAATTCTCTGACAATTTTGTAAAAACCATGGATGACCATGTGCAGAGGCAAATTGACTGAAACCAGCGTGTGTCTGATTTGTTATCGTTTTAAAAGGAAGGGGTTAAACTAATATGTGTCTGTCCCAACAACCACCTAACAAATGGTCAGCATGTTATATGGACCATGAAATGAACAATCAAGCGATGTGAATGCAGTAGGCCTTTCAGCACCACGGTCAGCAACAATGAACCTGTACTCACATCACTGCCATTGGCAGAAAGGGTGTGATTGGAGTTGAAAGAAGGAAAGCATGATGAGAAATGGCTGTATGATAACTAGCTTTAAACTAAAAAATATTGTGGACAGAAAGAAGCGGTGGAGGAAGAATGGTGTCTGCGCTTAGCAGAAATGGATAGATAGATTCTGTTAGAATGGTCATTAAAAATGACTAAATGGCTAAAGTTGCAATTCCTGGTATAAGTATGTTCTTAAAACCATGGAGATACATTATCTTCCACACCTCAACTCAACACCAGTATATGAGAGTATTATAATCCTGGTTTTGCACAGACTCACACACGGGAAACATCATTTTGCCAAGTAGGATGTGATCCTGAATTACCAGCTAACCTTTCAATTGACTAATCATAAAAATCTCAGGTCACCAATGTCAACCAAACCAGCATCAATCTATTTTTGAAACTTTCCAATAGGTCTTTCTGCAGAAACATTTCTATGTTCTCCCTGTACTTCTGTATTCCGGTTTCTTCCCACAGTCCAATAACTTGTACATTAGGTTGATCGGTGATTCTAAAATGTTCATAGATTGACTGGAGTATCCGGAGGGAACCCACGCAAGCGCATCAAACAGAAAGACTGGAGAACCCGGTACCTTCTTGTTGTGAGGCAAACATGCTAACCACTACCACCACACCGCCCTCTGTAATAGAATAATGATTATTATATTTGATTCATTCATTCATATTCTTGCATGCTTATTCCTTAATTCGGGGTCATGGGGGTCAGCTGGTGCCTATCCCAGCGCCAGTCCATCGCAGGGCACACATAGACAAACAACGACGAACAATCACTCACACACACACACACACATTCACTCCTATGGGCATTTTTGACTCACCAATCAACGTGATATACATGTTTTTGGATGGTAGCCCGGGAATCAAACCCGGGACCTTCTTGCTGTGAGGTGACTGTGCTAACCACTACGCCACAGCGCCCCCTTAATTAGTCATATTTTCTGAAATGAGCCAAATATTCTTTTTAAACACCTGATAATTCACACACATGATAGTAGGTTTTAAAATACGAAAAGACAACCCAAATGAAACACATGGCCACACCAACAGGAACCAGTGCTCTGGCTAAAAGTGGGAACCCTGATGTTACTTCCTGCCCCACTGTATCACACTGCATCAACGTGGAGCAAATATGTGAGGTATGAAATTAGAAAAACTTTCTCCAGGTGTCTTGGTGGAAGCACACGTCACAGGAAAAGTACAGGGTATTGGAGAACTCTCATAAATCAAGGGTGACATTAAGAGATTAAACCCAGCTGTGGATGAGGAAAATCTCTGAGAGTAAATAAGCCATTTAAATCACAGCGTGTGGCTGGGACCTCGGAGTAGACCTGTATTTCTGAATTAGAAACTACATGTATGCTATGAGCCCCGCATTCATGTCTGCTCGGATTAATTCTGTTCACCAAACAAAACATCTGGAATAAAAATACCCGACACATACGCAAGACATAGCAGGCTGACATAGCAGTAGTTATTCATAAAAATTTCTGTTCATGACAATGGAGCTGAAATGGAAACATTTTCATCATCATGTAGATGATTTTAATGCGACATCATTTTTTAAAGGTTTCCTGTTTCAGCTGATCGGTTCGCTCTGTAATCTGGTAGAAACTGGCCCTAGAGTTGTTGGAACAGTTAGGAACAGCAAATATAAATAGATTCTGACTCATATCCTCCTGCTTTCAGGGTTTACTGAATATATTGCTTCAAAATGTTTGGCCAATTTTTTATACCTGCTTCTCTTCCACACACATCTCAGCTAGATATCCTGGATATCTTGGATATCAAATAATGCCATACAATAAAAGTTTAGAAATAATACCATACTATAAAACTTGATAAATAATGCCATACTATAAAACTTGATAAATAATGCCATACTATAAAACTTTATAAATAATACCATACTATAAAACTTTATAACTAAGTGGTGGTGGCTCTAATGGTTAAGGTGCTAAGCTGTTGATTGGAAGATCGAAAGACCTGGGTTTAAGCACCATCACCGTTAGGAAAGACCAAGCCCCCCACCAAGCCCTCCACTCTAAAGACCATTAACCCTTCCTAATCCAGGAAGCTGTATCATAGCTGTCCATACGCTCTGACCCAAACTTCCAAGATGGGATATTCAGAGACATATGCTGTACAGTGTATAATCCTGTATGCATGTATCAGTCATCCATTCATCTTCTTACCCGCTTATTCCCGAATTCCTGCTTTGCCTATCCAAGCACACATAAGATTAGAGGCGGGAGTACACCCTAGACGGGTCATTATCAATAAAATTGAAAAGTATTTATTTGTTATTCATAAAATATTTATTATTTATTACTATTTATTTATTGGAGCGGCGCGGTGGCGTAGTGGTTAGGAAGGTCCCGGGTTTGATTCCCGGGTCACGGTTCTTTCTCCGTGGAGTTTGCTTCCCCACACTTGCGTTGGTTTCCTTTGGGTACTCCGGTTTCCTCCCACAGTCCAAAAACATGTACATTAGGCGGATTGGTGAGTCTAAATTGCCCATAAAAACCCAGCCAATAGGGTTGCACAAGCCAGTGTATCCTTAGTGCGCGGTGCCAAACCCGGATAAATGGGAGGGTTGCGTTAGGAAGGGCATGCAAGTCAAATGTTTGGATCACAGGGGGATCATAGCCGAAGAAAAAAAATTAATTGTTACCCCCATAATTTGAATTGTAAAAATCAGTATTATTGATACTGCCTCCACTGCCCTACTGTTATTTTGTCACAATTCATAAGTCTTTATAAAAACATTCAGCGAGACATTAAGAGACGGATCTTGAATGATCAGTTAATGTACTTTAAAACAAACCCCAGAGATCGCTTAGATAAATGTTTCACAGGTTGGAAAGACTAACATTAACATAGAAATATGACATAATCAATGTTTAAGAATCCCTTTCCTCTGTGCTAATAGCAAAATGATTTATTCCACTTATCTACCCCTCCCTGTGGATGACCTCTCACCTAATTTTCTGTAGGATCTGCGAAATTTAATGTTCCGACTTTCCTTCACCAAGAAAACCTAAATCTATAATTATTCTTTGACATTGTGTGTCATGTGAAAATATCATGATAAAGTTTAACATTCAAACTGTATGCTACTATATAGAATTAAATTGTTAACAATAAGAAAGTATGTAATTCCTGATCGTACTGTATAGAATAAACATTTTGAGTGATCAGAAGATACCAACGAACGCAAATGTAGTATGTAGGTAGTAGTGATGTTAGACAAAACCAAACCGTTCTGCTCTTTCCACAATAAAAAAAAACCTCTGTCGCTCTGTCTGATACTTCTTACTCTCTCTCTCTCTCACTTTGTACATTCAGTCTGTTACAAAGTATGACATCTCAATATTTCATTATATATTCCCTAATTCGGGGTCACGGGGGTCTGCTGGTGCCTATCCCAGCTCACATAGGCCGAGAGGCAGGGGGGGGGGGGGTACACCCTGGACAGGTTGCCAGTCTATCACAGGGCGTCTGTTCACACACACACACATATGGACGATTTCACATAAAAACACACATTCACTCTTATGGACCTAATCTACATGTGTTTGGACTGTGGGAAGAAACCAGAGTATCATTACAATATTATTTTAGAAAATTGTAAAGGAGTGCTTGCTTAAAAACATGTTCCTTTATATTTCATTCATTCGAATTTTCTTTGCACTACAGTATGTGCTGTACGTTCCTGCTTTTTGAGCTGCTACTATAGTAACAATAATTTATTTACATAACATGGCCCATTGTTGTATAAAAGCAATTTGTTTCAGGTTACATTTCTAGAAATAGTATTTTATTATGGCAGAACAAAACTGTTTGGCCATATTGCATCTGAAATGTCAGTTAATCAATATTAATTTGTTGTTTAAAGAACGGATGTATAAAAGCAATATCACACTGGCAATTTTGCTGCTGTACAGAATTATGATTTCACCTGCGATTCAGTCGGGGAGGCCACAGGCCGTGAAACACACTCTTTCTTATGTGATATTGATTTAAAAATAATCCAAACTTTATATTAGTACATGGAAAGGGAAATGGATTGAACTTTTTTATTTTGACAAACATTTTTAAGGGGGATAAAGTGTTTGGTAAAAATACTGGCATTCAAACGATAAAAGTAGAAACACTTTTATGATGTAATAAGTGGATAATTACAAATTACCTTCCGAAAAATTCCTAAAATTCCAAATTCGACATTAACATGACTGAGAAAAATAAGTGTATAAAGCATCTTTAATTACCCATTTATCACAGGAAAGACCTTTAGTCACAGCTCTGTCTGTGTGTGTGTGTGTGTGTGTGTGTGTGTGTGTGTGTTCCAATACTAATAATTATTCCTCTGTATCATACATGCTTCCTAAACATTTTTAACCCCAGATTCAGACTGGGGCTCTGTGTGAAAGTCTATACTCTCATACTATATAATGGGCGAAACTGAATAAGCATGGTGAATTGTATATCTGAATTCAGTCAAAAGTGTCTCGCATAGTCGCCTCACTGTACAATGTATACCCCCGGTACTCCGGTTTCCTCCCACAGTCCAAAAACATGTACATTAGGTTGATTAGTGATTCTAAATTGCCCGTAGGAGTGAATGTGTGTGTGTGTGTGTGTGTGTGTGTGTGTGTGTGTGTGTGTGTGTGTGTGTGTGTG
>JAOTRA010000024.1:2952865-2962886 GCA_026260255.1 Pseudolaguvia tuberculata | reverse complement strand
AGGAAACCGGAGTACCCGGAGGAAACCCACGCAAGCGCGGGGAGAACATGCAAACTCCGCACAGAAAGATCCCGGCCGGGATTCAAACCAAGGACCTTCTAGTTGTGAGGCGACTGTGCTATCCACTACACCACCGCGCCGCCCACCATCAACATAAATATACTAAATACAGTCAATATTCAGCTCAAATCTAAAGAATCTGTCCTTCCTGCTGCGAAAATATTCATTCATTCATTCATCTTCCAACATGCTTAGCCCCTAATTCGGGATCACTGGGGTCTGCTGGAGCCTATCCCAGCACACATAGGACAAGTGGAAATGGTACATCCTGGACAGGGCCACACATAGACGAACAACCTCACACATTCACTTTACATTCACCTGTTCTCTTTTTTGTCACCAGACAATCTAATGTACATGTTTTTGGACTGTGGGAGGAAACCAGAGTACCCAGAGGAAACCCATGCAAGGCTGAACATGCAAACGTCACACAGAAAGACACCCAGTTCAATTAAAATCAATTATATAAAATATACGAATTAAAATATATTTTATCTAATTGAATAGTTTTAAACAGAAATAAAATAATTACAGAGAAATTCAGGAATTTTGAACCTGTTTGGAGCCATTAAATAAAAACACATCTGGTCCCTGTTCTTTAAACATAGTTAAAGACAAGAGCAGACATATAGACCCAGTGACTACTAACAGGGTCATAACCATAAATAAAACCTACAGAGTGCTTCCCAGTAAGGGTGAGGTGACAAGGGGAAAAGGTAACCCAATTTCACTGTAAAAGAGTGCTGGTTATTTCTATTATCTGTTTATTACTACCCTCCCTCTTCACCCCATCTCTCAAAGCAATAAAAATAATTGCTCCTACAAATGTTGTGAAGATAAAAGGGAGGCAGCTGGAGAACCTTGGTGAGCTGGTGGTAGAGAAAAGGTCAACGGGGCAGCGAGAGCAGCTGCTGTTAGGCCCAGTTCCATGCAACAAGGGAGCATGCACTGGTGTTTATTTACAGCCCGGCTACCTGTGGGGCCACACGTGCTGCCCCAAGCTGATTGGCCTGTAATGAGTTTGCGATCACAGGAAAAGAGATAAAGGAAAGCAGAGAAGCACACGTGCTGAAATCCACTACTATAGGTCATAGACACAGGACGGCGGAAAGCCTCCATAGTGGGGTGGAATGAGATGTCAAAGGAAGTGTGCACTGTTCATGCTGTTCATTTTCAGCTTCTTGGGACATGGATATAAGTGTGTGGACACAGAGACTTTAAAGAAGACAGGCACTGTGTGATTCTGTCCACGATTTGGTCCTAAAAGTTGAATAGAATCCCTACCCTAAAAACGGTTGTATTTCATCTCTATTAATGCATGTTTTTCACCGCTAACATTATGTCAGTGTCAGAAGATTTCACACACTTTCCTTCCACTGGGACTTATCCCACGATGACGGTCAAACCAAGAACTAACACCAGCGCCGAACCCCATGGCACAAATAACAACAATTTTCATTTCATTTCACTATTATAGGGACACTGATGGTCATTCATTCAATCATCTTCTTACCCACTTATTCCTTAACTCTGCTGTCACAAGGGTTTGCTGGGGCTTTCCACTGCACAAAGGGCAAGAAGTAGAAGTACACCCTGGACAGGTCGCCAGTCCATCGTAGGGCACACATAGATGAACAACCACTCACACACACACATTCACTCCTATGGCCAATTTAGAAGGGGCACCAAAGTTCACTAAATCCTCTTTGTGTTTTTTTCGGGGGGGGGGGTTGTAATAAAGGCATGTCATAAACAAAAGAAAAACAATACAGAAAAAAACAATACAGATAAATAATGGATTGATGACATAAATCTCTGGAAGAGACTTCCTGTGTGTGTGTGTGTGTGTGTGTGTGTGTGTGTGTGTGTGTGTGTGTGTGTGTGTGTGTGTGTTTGTGTTTTTGATGTGTCTTGACATTGAGACGATGGAGTCTGACACACAACAATCGCAAAGGACTAGTAAAAATAGTACAGTGTAAACCTGACTTGACACATTTCCAGATGTGGCGTCTGGCAGTATGATGAGGACAATGTGGTAGGATATAAAGTCATATAAAGTGCTACTGTACGAAAATCCTGGGGTTGCACAAAATATTGTTTCAATTATTTTTTTTTACATTTACAGCATTTGAAGGATGCTCTTATCCAGAGCAGCTTTATCTTTACTATACAAATAAGAAATTAGGATTAAAGAGTCTTGCTCAGGGGCACAGAGGTAATAGCTTGGTGCTGGCATCAGATCTAACTGCCATCAGCAGAGCTTGGTGATACTGGATTTTAAAGTAACAGCTTGTGTTAGTCATATCTGGCCATTGCTATGGTGTCTAACCTTTTAAACCTTAACTAAAGAAGACAAGTTTTAACTAGTGAAGAGCAACATGTCATCAGTATACTAGCGAGAGATTCCCTGTCCCTCGGAAGCAACAGGGAGTGAAATTTCTCATTGTAAAACAACGTTTCAATCTAGGGAATTACACAAAGTGCTTCCACTGTCAATGCACTGCCAGTTTTATGTGCTAGGGGGGTGGGGAGGGGTAGAAAAAGGGAAGGAAATATCCCTCATTGAAAGCGTTTCCAAAGCCTTGGCAGGATACCTGTGCTGTCTCTCTCCTTCATCTGGAGGAAATCTGGCTCAGGCTACCTTACATAGTGCAATTACTTAAGTGAAATGAACTGATAGAGCAATAAATATTTATTACAAAGTTAGAAAAGTACAAAAAAGGAATGGAAAAAAGTCAAACAAATAACACAGTTAAAATTCCGAGAACAAATCCAAAAAGACCATCAATCCTAAAGCAATACACTTAGATTTAGGAACTTAGATTTGTTATTAACTTCTAAATTGTGGAGTTGGAGAAAAATAGAATCTACGGAAGCACTGCAGAAAGCAACAAAACCCCGAATCTTTGCTTAATAGTATTAAGATTAATACAAAGACTCTGTCCGGAAGTGCATCTTTTCAGACTATATAGTGTGCATGGCAGCTTCGTGGTTAGTTCTACAGCCTCACAGCATGAAGGTCCCAAGTGCGATTCCCAGGAAGGAGCCTTTCTCTGTGGAAAGGTGCTTGAGTGGGTTAACTCTGGGTTCTCCGGTTTCCTGCATGTTAGGTTATGTAAGTGTCAAGTACGAGTGTAATCGCCATGAAAATCGCTTGATGCTGGCGTAGCATTAGAAAGTAAAAAAAATATGGATCTCCTAATACTTCCACTGAGATACTAATGTGCATGAACTCTACAGGAGAGACATCATACACTATATTGGCAAAAGTTTTTGGTCACCTGACCAGCAGATCCATATGTGGTTCCACTTCAAATTGTTGCTGCAAATCTAGAAGCCCACAGTTGGTCTAAAATGTTTGTTGTATGTTGTAGCATTACATTATTACAACACTGTTCCAGCATGACAATAACCCTGAGCACAAAACCCCTGATCTCCATTGTCACATGCTGGCAAAAAAACACTAGTGTTCGGTACAAATCCTGATCTTACCACCAATTGAACCCCTTTGGGATGAACTGGAATGGTGACTGACCCTCCCCAGACCTCCTAACCTGGCATTAGTGTCTGATCTCACTAATACTGTTGGAGCTGAATGAAGAGATTTCTCACATTCAAGCCCAACATTGGACTGGAAGCTTTTACTAGAAGAACTGGAGCTTCATCCAAAAGCAAAACTGGGGATGTTTATGATGCTCAAGTGACCAAATACTTTTGGGAAATATAGAGTATGTTAAAAATGCAGAAAGTGTCAATGTTAACTGGCTATAAAAACGGCAGGGAAAAAATGTGGAAATTTAAAACCAAGCTGATGTGACTCCATGAATCAATATCAAAAGTCTTGAATTACGTACTCAACTTAAAAAAGCAATGCAATTAAAGTTTTAGCCTCAGTTCAAATGCCAGCTTAACATTACTGGGGATTATAAGCAACGGACTGTTTCAAAAAGGTTTTCATGAAGGTTCACAGAGGCCCTCAAAGCACTACACCTATACAATAAGCAAGAAACTACACGAACCCCTGATGTCATCAGATACTATTCCGCAAATGACATTATATTTTAGAACCCGGTTCTGTTGAAAATAAACTGGCTTGGAATGTTTATATACAGTGGATCATCTCGCTGTGAGCGCTTCTCTCTTTCATGCAACCCGACATTTAGACGTCTAAATCCAAACCCCAGCTTTTATGTCAGTGGGGTGTGTGATTTAAAATATAATGTAATAGCAAACTATATCGAGAGGCAAATGAGATACAACATTCTTTATTTTCTCTGCGTTTGTACCAAAACAACATCGACCACTTCTATTTCTCAGGCTGTACAAAAACTGACAACTATGTAGGGCACATTTCAATATTGTTTACTCCTGAGCAACTGTCTGTAACCAAACCGAATACATTTCTATCAAAATTCCTTTGTCGTTTCTGCTCGTTGGTTTACAGAGACAGTCCAAGCATATAGCATATGTGAGCTCTCGAGTATAATGCTCAGAATAAATCAGCAATATAAATAGAGAGTTAAAAAAAGGATGCAAAAGACAGAGATCGAAAAAGAGAACAGAAAAAACGAAGCACTAAAGCGTTACAAATTCGCACCATTTTCCCGAGCTGGGTTTCCCTAGCTAAGATGAAGAATGACGTGTCTGCTCTGTAAAAGTGTTTACGGCATCAGGAGAGCTGCTCGGGGGAAATGGATGACTCAATCACCAGAGCAACGTTCCACCTTACAACCGTGTGCTGTCGTTTCCTTGTTGTGTGTGAATCTTCTTTAGACTTGCGGATTTGAAAAACTGGAAAATAGTGGCTTATAAAAGCTGTCCTTTCGACTATAAAAATAGTTCTCCTTGTTTTAAGTTGTAATATGAATGATTTATAAAAATATAAATAAATAAAAGAGTTGCTAGTTATTTTACACACATTGACAAACACCTCACATATACAGATATACAATTGCAGAAACACACTACATTGCATGACCATCAGATCCGCAGGTGGTTCCTCTCCAAACTGTTGTTAAAATATGGAAGCCTGCAGTTGGTCTAGAATGTACATTATTCCTTCAGTGGAACTAAGAGACTCCAGCACTGTTCCAGCATGACAATGACCCTGAGCACAAAACCTTGACATCCATTATCACATGCTGGCTTATTAATAGAGTGGAAAAAACCACCAGTGTTCGGTACAAAGTCCTGATCTTACCACCAACTGAACCCCTTTGGGATGAACTGGAATGGTGACTGACCGTCCCCAGACCTCTTTACCTGACATTAGTGTCTGATCTCACTAATACTGTTGGAGCTGAATGAAGAGATTTCTCACATTCAAGCCCAACATTGGACTGGAAGGTTTTACTAGAAGAACTGCAGCTTCATCCAATATCTGGAAGAAGATGTGGAAAATTGTATGTGTTTGTGATGCTCAGGTGGCCAAAAACGTTTGGCAATATAATATAAGAGTAATTTTGTAAATGGGAGTTAGCAATGTTTTAATCTAATTTGTAACAGCAGGCTAATTTAAATGTTAGCTTTCGGGAGCAGATTGTGTGACACCAGCGTTATTATCTTTCAAGCTACATCTTGTGTTTAGTTGAGTTTTTTTTAATGAGCTTAATTAGGTCAGATATAGTTATTTTCTGCTTGCTGATATTTTATAACAGCTTCAACATGTTTCAGGTTCTTTTTGCTAGGCTAAAAGGCCAGCTTTAGCTTGACATGATTAAATTTGCTTTAAGGAAAATGTTGTGCTTTAAGTAAATATTCTGCTAATAACTGTCAAGTAGAAGGTGTGAAACCCATGTGTGCTGTTCATCCACCTCCAGTCCATTAGAAAGTGCTGCTAAGAGTAGGTGGAGTGTGCTAATTGAAATATGTGTCACATTCCAGGATGAGCCTTCAGGTACAAATTACTTTCTAAACTAAGTAGTGGAAGGTGAGAATGTGTTATATTTCTGTTCCTGGCTAAGGAAATATATATATTACGAGTACAAAACCGAACAGAATAAATGCACAGAACGAGACGGATTATATCTCCATATCATTTTATAAACATGCGGTGGAGTAGCTTTCATTCTTCAGCAGACTAATACACATGTTTATAATGCCTTTTTTTGCCTCTCAAGTACAGAAAGAAGGTCACAGGTTCGAATCCTGGACAAGGAGTCTTTCTGTCATTGAGTTTTCATATTCTCCCTGGGTTTGTGTATATTTTCTCTAGGTACTTTGGTTTCCTTCCACAGTCCAAAAACATGTAGATTAGGTTAATTGGTGATTAAAATAAATAGGCTAAATTGTCCATAGGAGCGTGTGTGTGTGTGTGCTTGTTTGTCTATATGTGGCCCTGCAATGGTCTGACAACCTGCCCAGGATGTACTCCTGCCCTTTGCCCCCACGTGCACTGGGATACGCTTCAGCAGACCCACATGACCACAAATTAAGGGGAAAGGCAGGTGAGAAAACAAATAAATAAATGTTTCTAATAAATTTTCCATGATTTCTGCTAGAGAACTTCAAGGTTGGAAATATTTCCTGGGAATTAATAGATATATATTGGGATTAAAAGGAATAAATTGGGAATTTGTATTTAAAGCTAGTAATAAATCTATTACAATAATATAAAGTTAAAAAACCTCTCCCCTGGCACATGCACACAGCACTGCAGGGCAATTAAAGCTGCAGTCTTTCATGCACTGGGCATTTCTCTGAAACATTACATTGTTCTTTGAATCCTTCCCACAAACTAATAAAATAAAATATCTATTTTGCAGACCTTCATGTAAATTACATAAAGCTTACAGAAATTGATGTTTGTAGGTTTCTTGTGCTGTGTGTAAGCTTTTGTGCTAAACGGAATTATGCATTGTAAGAACAAGATGCACTGAATTAGAAAAAAAAGTCCAACAAAATACCTTTTCTCCATTTTAAGGCACTTGAGAGTTAAAACTGCATTTAAAATGTTTAGTCTGCTTTAGAATCAAAGCTATTTGTATTTTTTTGTGTATACAGTTTATTTTAAAAACTACCAAATGTATAAATCTTCTTCTGCCTCTGCTCGCGTTAGGAGTCGCCACAGCGGATCGCTCTTCTCCACACTACCCTGTCCTCTACATCTGCCCCTCTTTTACACTCTTTTCTCACCACATCCATAAACCTCCTCTTTGGTCTTCCTCTTTTCCTCCTGCCCCGCACCTCCATCCTCAGCATTTTTCTACCAATGTCCCTCCTCTGCACATTTGGACAATGGTCCAAACCATCTCAACCGAGCCTTGGGTCTCTTATGTCTCCAAAACCTCCTACGTGCGCCGTCCCTCAAATAAACTCATTTCTAATCCTGTCCATTCTCGTCACTCCCAATGAAATATCAAATATTTCATAAAAATAAATAATTAAAATAAATTCCTATACATTTTTTTCCGAGTTTCAAATTTTTATTATTATTATGAAGTTTCCAAATAAAGTGTACAGAACTTTAATTGAACTTGAACCCTTTGCAACTCTAATAATGACTCAAACAGTGATTCTGATAATCAGTACAGTAAATACCAGTAGACCCCGGTGACCCCGAATTAGGGAATAAAGCGGGCATGAATGAATGAATGAATGAATGAATGAATAAGTATAGTAAATATCCTAAGCAGCAGAGGATTCGCTTGGTTACAATACAATAGTAATATTATCACCGACTTCATTTGTTAGTGAACTTCTGCCTAGCTGCCACTCTACAGCATGAATCTACAGCATACTCAATGTCCAACCCAACCCACTGAATCAATAAGTGGTAGCTTAGAGTTTAAACTGGCAACCGGAATATTGTGGGTTTGAGTCCAGGCATGTTCTCCCTGCGCTTGCGTGGGTTTCCTACGGATACTCCGGTTTCCTCCCACAGTCCAAAGACATGCAGATTAGATCAATTAGTGATTGTAAATTGTCCATAGGAGTGAATGTGTGTGTGAATGGTTGTTTGTCTATGGGTTGCCCTGAGATGGAGGGTGTAACCCCGCCTCTCGTCCTATGTGCGCTGATGAATGAATAAATGAATGAATGAATGAATGAATGAATGAATGATTCCAGGCACCACCGAATTATCACTGCCGCTAATTTACCACCTGAACTGCTGAACTGAGCTAAACGTAAGTCATTCTGGATGAAAGCATCTCCCGAATGTTGTAAATAAAATACAATGAATCATGGGAAAGTCACATTTCAGAGATGTTGATACTATAGCCATACGAACACTAAGCTGAAGTTTAAGGATTATAAAAACACTAATAATGACGATTAAACACTTCTTTATTAAACCTTTGCATTCTTCCATAAGACAAGTGTTCCGAACTGAAAGTGCTTCTTTAGGTAGATTTTTGGTGGCATTGATGAATGGGAGGAAATGGTAGGAGTTGTGGAGTCTGCATTTGTTCGTACTTATAGTATAGAATATGTCAGCGTTAAATCAATTTTAAATGTTATATTTCATCTTAGTATACTTTCCACTCCCACGACATGGACTGTTTCCTGTAATATACAGTGAGAAAAATAATATTTAATATTGTTTTGCATATTGAAAATAACATGTTTTGTAATCATAAATGATAGTTTTAGTTCAAACATATACTTTTGGTGTCTCCATGTTTTAGCAGAGTATATTCCAACATCAAAATGCTTGAAGTGAAAGGATCGAGGGATTAAGGTGTTGGACTACTGACCTGAAGACACCTGTAGGCTTAATCCTCAACTGATCAGTTCCATAAAAAACTGAAGCGAAATGATGTGTAAAGATGTCTGCCAGTAATGCCAGTAATGAACATTAATAAATATAAGTGTTGTACCCCTGCCTCTCGCCTTATGTGAGCTCCAGCAGACCCTTGTGACCCCAAATTAGGGAGTAAGCGGGTTAGAAGATTTGATATTTAATTTGATATGAATTCTTGTGGCTCTCAGATCTCTTTTACTCACCATTTTGTTAGTCTTTGTGTTTCTTTTGCCAATGTATGTTTATTGTCTACTCTTTCATTCACATTTAAAGTCAACAGACACTTTATGTATTTCAATTTATAAACTTGAGGTATATTAGATAACAAAAACAAAAGAGATACATTACTTATTCACACTCAATGTGCTTACTTAGGGCTATTTATACTTTTATTAAATAATGTTTATAAAATGCTTCATTTTGTCATCCATCTATTTTCTGCTTTATCCTAGTCAGGATCTTCAAAAATCCTGGAGCCTATCCCAGGATACTCAAGGCACAAAGCATAGGACGCAGTGAGAAATCTGGCAACCATCTGATACAGAAGAAGTTAGCCTTTCAGGTTCTTTCCATTGGCATCTGGTCTTATCCACAAAATATAGGATATGCCACGGTCTGTCATTGTCACTATCAAGCAGCAGCAATCCAAGACAAATGAATTCCATTCAAATGAATCCTTGAATTCCTTAAATCGAAACCTATACAAGCCCAGCGAAAGCACACAAACTCCGCACAGAAGAGAATTGTACTTTCTTGCTGTGAGGCAACCGTGCTAAACTCTACGCCACAAAGACCTTGTCATGTCTTTATCATATAATTTTTGGATAGCTGAAAACATTTATAATGGCACTTCATCTCTTCAGAGCCGCAATGATGTTTGCTGCCACGTGTAGAGCAGAGTGCTTGAATGTTCAAAATTTCCTCACTCCTTTAGTCAATGGGAAGCTGGTTGTCTTGATTCCTGGGTCCACGAAAGTGTATAAAACAGTTTACAAAAAAGTTTCTAAAAGTCTGGCTCTTTTCATAATAGTTTAGTTTCTATGTTGTCTTCATTTAGCTGTGTTGTGACTTCATTCTACTGTGCTGTGCCTTCATTCTACTGTGCTGTGGATTTATTCTGCTGTGGTGTGGCTTCATTCTACTGTGCTGTGGATTTATTCTGCTGTGCTGTGGATTCATTCTACTGTGCTGTGGATTTATTCTGCTGTGCTGTGGATT
>JAOTRA010000024.1:2933692-2944150 GCA_026260255.1 Pseudolaguvia tuberculata | reverse complement strand
GTGTGTGTGTGTGTGTGTGTGTGTGTGTGTGTGTGTGTGTGTGTGTGTGTGTGTGTGTGTGTGTGTGTGTTTCCTTTGGATCCTCATGGTGTTGGGATTGTACAGGGAAACCCTTTTTAACTGCACCATTTTGGGACAGCATGCATGGAACTGCTCTACAAACAGCAGGTCAAGCATAGAAAAAGACATCCACAGGGGATACCAAGCTCCAAGCAGGTTTCGGGGAAGACACCTAGAATCACTATGGCGACAGCAATCAGATGCCTCCTGGGATCGAAAAGGACCCTCCTGGGATCGAAAAGGACAGAACGAGAGACAGCTGACAATGAAATCAAGTAGCAGACGCCACTATTCCTGTGGCAACCAATCAAGGTAGACATGCACACTCTCATGCATACATGCTGAGGAACATAGAAATATATCATTTTATAAAAACAGCCCCATTAAAAGAACATGGCACTGTGCCCCCTTGCTTTTCTGTCTTGCCATTGGCTGGCATCCACCCTAACAGATGGGCTGGTGTCACTAGGCTGCTATTAACTGGACACTTTCCTCTCCTATGGTATGGAGACCAAAGCATGCTACACTTCACACACCGAGCTGGCTGCCTACGCTGGTACAAATGGAGGTTTGAAGTATTTTACATCGACGCGTGTTTTTATCTGTAATTTCTTCGTCTCTGGTCACTATTACATCATCATACTGCATCAGAGAATCAAGTCTGACCTCATAGCCTGTCATTGATATTTCAGGATAATGACCAAATCATATGAAAATGGCATCAGCTCTATAAAAATCTCCTAAATCTCTGAATCCGCCATGTAAAAATATAGTTGTTGTTTTTTTTAAAATAAAAGTTAACAAATACAAAAAAGCAATACAACCTGTTATTCTATCAATATACATAAACATGTGGCGTAGTGTTTAGCACGGTCGCCTCACAACAAGAAGGTTCGATTCCCGGGTCGGGGATCTTTCTGTGCAAAGTTCTCCTAGTGCTTGCGTGGGTTTCCTCCGGGTACTCCGGTTTCCTCCCACTGTCCACATGCAGATTAGGTCGATTGGTGATTCTAAATTACCCATAGGAGTGAATGTATGCGAGTAAGTGATGGATTGTTTGTCTATGTGTGGCCCTTTGATGAATTGGCAACCGATCCAGTGTGTACCTCTGCCTCTCGCACTATGAGAGATGGGTCAGTCACCAGCACACCTCCGTGACCCGGAATTAGGGAAAAAGTGGGTAAGAAGATGAATGAATGAATGAATGAATGAATGAATGAATGAATGAATGAATATACATAAATATAGAAGAAGGTACCTGGTTCAATTTCCAGGCAGGGGATCTTTCTGTGCAGAGTATGCATATCCTCTCTACGCTTGTGGGGTTTTCTCCGGGTACTCTGGTTTCCTTCCACAGTCCACATGCAGATTAGGTCGATTGGTGATTCTTTATTACCCATAGGAGTAAATGTGTGTGAGTGATTGATTGTTTGTCTATGTGTGGCCATGTGATGGACTGGCGACTCCAGTGTTTACCCCTGTCTCTCACCCTATGGGAGATGGGACAGGTACCAGCAGACCCCCGTGACCTTGAATTAGGGAATAAGCAGGTAAGAAGATGAATGAATGAATGAACGAATGAATGAATGAATGAATGAATGAATGAATGAATGAATATACATAAACATAGGTGGCACAGTGTAGTAGTAAAGAAGGTACCGGGTTCAATTTTTATCGAGCTTCATGCTGTTTGTTATAAATATCATGTTTTGATATTATTTTACATTCAACTTTCCATTATTACCTTCCCACATGTCTTCCATTCTAATGGAAGATTTCTATTCTCAGAAAAATGCCTAAGCACCCCTGAGACATGGCTCTAATGGCCAGATTGATTGTTAACGTTCTTGCTGTATCGAAGCAGAACGATGAACGTCTGCTTAAATCGAAATATATCTGAATTGAGGCAGGTAGCTGAAAATCGAGAGCAGACCAAAGATCTCCGAGTCCCTCTGAAGAGTGGGAGCAGTGAGCCGAGCTCAACGTTTGGGAGCAAAGCAGCGGCGAGGAAGCAGATGTACCCGTGTTACATTTCAGACTTCTCACCTTGTGGTAACAGTGCGAACTGTAGCTGCAGGAGAGCGTGATCACCAGCGAAAGATGGAGAAAGACAGAGAGAGAGAGAGAGAGAGAGAGAGAGAGAGAGAGAGAGAGAGAGAGAGAGAACGAGGGTAAGGTAGGAGGGGGAGGAGAGAGCAGAAGGAAAGAGAGAGAGAGAGAGAGAGAGAGAGAGAGAGAGAGAGAGAAAGAGTGAAACAGGAAGGGAGGGAGATGAAGGAGAGAGAAAGAGAGGGATAGGGTCGAGGGGGAGCTAGAGAGAGAGAGAGGAGTTTAAACTAAGAGCTATGTTTTGGGACGGAGTAATCTGCTAGAGAGCAGTGTGTGGATCGGAGCGCATTGTGCGAGTGAGTGTGCGGGGGACAGATAAGGAAAGAAGCCCGCCAGACTGACTGCTTGTTTTAATGTGCTGACTCTGGGGAGCTAAAAAAAATTGACTCTTCAGCTGTGTGCCGTGAACCAGGGCACGAGCTGCACATTTAACCGAGGTGCCACCAAAAAACCAGCGGACAAAACACATCCAAGATAAACTGTCCAATTAGAGGATTTTTCTTCCCTCGTCTTCTCCTTTTTTGAAAAAAAAAAAAAATTGTTTCCTTTTTCTTTTCCTGGGACCGTTCCCCTGTTTCCGGTAGAGACAGTGAAAAAGGGAAGTGAGTCTTCCACTGACGGACAGCCACTAGAGCAAGCACACAGAGACGAGAGGACAAAAACCAATCAGATCACCAAGATGTTCGAAATCAGCCGAACCCTGAACGCTGCCTTGTTGAGCAATGAGGTAAAGCCAGGCGATTTGCTTCTTCCTTCAACTCGCTTCTCTCAGCGTGTGAGTGTGTATGTCCAACCATTCCCTCGGGTGTGCCGTGGTGTGTGTGTTTGTGTGTGTGTGTGTGTGTGTGTGTGTGTGTGTGTATCTGTCTTGTATTAATGTACTCATGCTTATAGAACGTGGCAGCTGCAAGGGCTAAGCTTCATATCCAAAGATAAAGCAAGTGTGTACTGTCGTAGGTTAAGATGCAGGATGTTTAAGGATGAAGAGAGAGCCATATTTCTCTCCGGGATGGATGAGAGCCATATATTTCCATATTTCTCTCACCACACACACACACACACACACACACACACACACACACAGTCATATCATTTTCTCATTGACTCAAAGCTAAATGATTGTAACTGCTGAGCTTGCTTGATGACTCGCCCATCTGGGGCTCACACTGTGTGTGCATGTGTTTGTGCGTGTGTGGGTGTGTGTTTGTGTGGATCTGCGTGCGCGTGTGTGGACGAACAGGCTAGCACCAAGCGAGAACGCAAGCACACGGCTGCCTTCTGCTGTACCCGTCAATCCTTTTCACTCTGTCTTCTCATCTGAATCCCTCTTTCTCTCTTTTTTACCATTTTATTTTTTCCCTTTCTTTCTTCTCTTGTGTTTTTTTTAAATCTTTGTCTTCGTCCTGTGTGTCTTCGTGCACCTCGCAAGCAGTATCTGAAGATGATGGTAAGATACTCCCAGTTCTCGGCACTAGCCCAGGCTGAAGGCTCCGTCCCAGGCATGAACTCCCTGCTTTTACCCCACGATTCATCCAGCCAGCTGGGGGCCAGGTCACTGGGGGTAAGAGGATAGACCGATACGTGTTTAACAAATTCTATGAATAAATCATTACTCAATATTTACTCAACTTGGAGACTTTATTAGCAACTGTTTTTCTCCTTTTCTTATGTAATCAATATTTCGATCGCTAACATTGTCAGCGGTGACTGAAGAAAAGGGAAGCAGTTTGTGCATGCGACGTGTGTTTATTCCTTGAATTCTTTACCGAATGCATGCACGATGTGCAATGTACGATAGCGTGGGTGTTGTTTGTGTACGCATGCAACTAGTCCTATTGGGAAATGTAAAGGTTGCCCGTAGGTGATGCGTAAGTGGATTACACAAGACGTGTCCTTGAATTTCTAAACTTTTTCCCCCGGTGAGCTGTCTTTGTGCTCTACACGCTTTAGAGTGAGGCAGCTTGTTTCAAGGGTTTCAGCACATTCATACGTTTCTATGACGATCATTTGCCAATTGATGCCTATTAATAAGCAAACATATTATATATCTAAATAGCTCCAGATGAATATTAGCATTTTGGAGGCTTTCATTAAGATGATAAAAAATAATGCACAAGAAATGAAGGGAATGATGAATATTTTGGGAAATCTACAGATCATCTAGACTTTCATAGACATAACAATCGGATCCATTACACCAGGCTATGCGGGGGAGAACCAGGACGCTGAAAAGGAATTAAAAAAAAAAAAAACTAAAATTTGCTGGTAGTTGTGCATTAGGACAGTGATATAGTGACAAACTGATGTCTACGCCGGTACGGTATGTGACAGTCGATTAAAAAGTAAATCCCTGACGACTCGGTGCATTAAATCGACATGAAGCTGTGGGTGTCTAATCTGCGATGGGCTTTCGTTCCTTACAAAACAGGATCAGTCTGCCTGAAGCTGCTGCGCTTGCTAACACAAAACACACAGCATCGGTGACTGTGACTGCAGTTTCTCTGCCAACACACACACACACACACACACACACACACACACACACACTCACACACACTCACACACGCTGCGATGGTCTGACGTGTGTTTGGCTTAGGAAGCAGCTAAGTAGTGTTTACCAGAGACTGAAATTCTTACTTTCTCTATAATCTGAGAAGTGATTTTGTTTTCTAAATACTTCAGAACGATTATTATTGTGTTTTATATAAAAATAAAAAAAATAGTAACACTTAAGGAGAAGGATCGTTTTATGTTTTATGAATTTTTTTATATTTTGCTCCGGAAACCAAGTCCATCAGCTCAATCTATACATCATAAATGAGTCAAAGTAAAAGTATGCTACACCTTTTTTATGGCGAATGGATAGAAAAGACTCTTTTTCCCTAATCCTATTGTCTGTAAACAGACCGAGCATATTAACGTGTAATAAAACGGTTATAAAGCTTTTGCGTGCTGTTATTCATTCATGGTTGCAGCAAAAGATGCACTGAGAGCTCTAGAAGGTTCCTAATAAAAGAAAAGATTCAGTGATTTATTCTTCAGGCGAAAAGAGAGTCGGGGCCGTGGAGTGGGATACGCCATGCTGATCATCACCTTACGGAGAACAAACCCGACTCTCCGTTCCGATTTTTTTTTTATTCAAACGTTCCAGATAATTAAGTGGGTTAAAACAGACCATCGTTACTGTGATTAATGGAACCTTCATTAAGTGAAGCCAGATCATTTGCATACATTAGAACAGCGTGAGGCGGGCGTGAAGAGGCTATCCGCAATCCTGCTCCATGAAGCATCTCTTTATTCTTTTCACCAAATAAATGCCCAAGCTTTTTACATACGCATTCGATGGCTTAGAAAGTGTACCAAACGCATGCCATCTAAAATAGACAGCAGAATATAGAGTTTTAACAAAGATTATGAATTTTATGGAGGGAAAAAACCTCATCCATCAGCCAAGGATGAAACAGCAAAGTGCATAATTGTTCAAACGAACAGAGCATTAAAAGAATCAATAAATCACAAGCACATCCTGATAATGAAGCTGCCGGTAATATACAGTGTTTGAGCAAAAAGCAGTTCATTAACGCAGCAGTTAATGGCTGCTGCAGTAGAACACTGTGCCCATCCCAGATTAACATTCCCCAGAAAGATGGCCAAACACTCCAATGGCTTTCGAAATCAAGACAGAAGCAACAAATGCAGAAGGATTTTTGTAGGGTTTTTTTGTTTTTTTGGATACAGAGCTGATGTCTGATGCTGCATTGATGTACTACTTTGGTTTCCAGCACTGATAAATATGTCAATATTTACAAATACAAATACGTGTAAAACATGTAAGAATACGTATTGAATAAAAAAACAACGTTTTTTCCAATCGTAGGAAATGTGTAGTGATGAAAATACGGTACCACAGGCAAGCAGCTGAGTAGCCTGACCTAGCTACAGAATGCCATTTTGGTGATGCAACTCAATCACACGAGCATATTTTGCTCTTTTATACTAGATTCATTTGACAAGGTGAGGAGTTTTTTTTTTTCTTCCTAATTTCATTTTCAGTCCTTCTGAAAAGGTTACGATTTCTCCTAAACTCATCTGAAGGAACAGAGAGGCAAGCGGTGAGTTAGGGGGAATTGTGCAACCATTGGCAAATGTGTGTTACCAATCTTAGAGCCAGGCAGGGTCAGCTCTATTTCACAACAGTGATTAGCTCTAGTCCATCTGCCGGGCCGAGCAGCTCCTCCTGCTGTGATTGCACTGTTTTTGCGCTTAATGTCGCTCAGGAAATTAGTTCATTTGTGCTGCTCAAGCCGAGACCTACTGATCCACAACCAGGTGCGGCATTCGCATAACACTACGCCAGCATTTTAGCACAATAGCACTAGATTGCATCCTATCATCTTCCTGTATTTGCTACAGTTCTGATTTTTCAGATGTTCGAAGCAGAATTATTGCAATTTAATTATTAATCCCAAGCCAATTTTATTACAAACTTTCCTTTTTTTAAAAAAAAAAAAAAACACATTTTAAATGACAGGCATGAGAAAACTGTGAAAACTAGTAAAGCTGTAGGTCAAGTCCAGGTCAGTACACAAACTCTTACAAATGAATGGGAAAATCAGAGCCAGACGAACATTGCTGCCATTAACAGTGGCCTTTTCGCATCACAGAGACGAATATAATTTAAGCCCCGCAGAGACTGCAAGTTTAACACACTCAATCTAAAGTGTATGGCAATCTAAAAATATCTAAATATCTACTATAAAGTAAAGCTTTATTTTCTCTTCTTAAGAGCGCATCAGGGGCGTCACATGACCATTAAGTCTACTGCATAAACCATTTATCCTTTCTTCCATCCATTACGCGCTACGACAGGAAGTCACCTTCAGAGTAGACGCAGGTCTGTTGGATGGCGGTTGTGCTGTGGAAGTAGTAGTGCAGTAGTTAAGGTGTTTGACTGTTGATTAGAAAATCATGGGTTCGATTCCAGCACCATTAAGCTGTTACTGCAGAACTAAATTTTAAGTTAAGCTGTAAAAGAGCATCTGCCATATTCCAGAAATAGGAAGTCATGTTACAACAACCAAAAAAGACAAATCTAGATGGTAGAATTGATGTTTATTGGCAAAGGTCGTACGATACGATGAACATTACAATACATGTCACAATGCATATCGCAAAATTGCTAGCCCGATATCCTGGGGCTAATGGGTCTTCAAGTTTCGCTAGTCAAATCTATCCCTGTCCTGTTCATCATGAGGGATTCATCTCATAGAAAGAAAACATATATTTCAAAGCTTTAAAATATAGTCATTTTGTATCTGTAATATGTTGTTGGTATTTTTCAGGCATCAGAGATCCGCAATCATCCGGGATTTGCTATCAATTAAATTTTACTGTCACTTTAAGTACGTGATTTCACCAAAGTGTGTATAGCAAACGGCAGAACTCGTTACACACAATATTTGTCAGTATTGTTCCTGATCTATTGCACACCAATTCCTCCGACATCATTATTACTATCCTCACCTGACAGGCGGAAATCTCGCACCGCAATCTGAAACATGTGATACAGATACATGTATGCACAGTGGAGAGATTTCGCTGACCTTTTTATTCCTTTAAAATATTTCTCTTTTATTCAGGCTCCTTAAATATATAGCGTCTGTCCAAAGGGATATAGGAGAAGAAGAAAAAAACGAGCTGGTGTCTCAATATATTATATCATGTTTATTGAGGTAGATTGCAATACTAAAATGATACAACAACTCTAATACAGTATTTTTTCCACTAGACATCCGCCATAGATGTCATTAACAACTACATATATATTATAAACCATATATCATTATACATAACAAATAAATGTATATTATATTTAAGTATAAATAATAAATGTTGGAGAACTGATCGATTATCATTAATAATTATCTGTATCGATATTATTACACAGCATTAGAATAGGTGGATAAATAGTTTTAAATGACACAGGAGATGGATAAAATAAAAGTCCAACCAGGTCGTAATGGAGTCTCACCAGTCGAGCTAAGCTGCAGCTTCTGTAAGCAAACGACAGATTTCCCGACACTTTTACCGATTTACTGATGTACTAAAGCCACCGATCTCTATAGAGCACTAATCAGTTGAGGAACCTGAAATTATCCGACGGTGAATCTCAGAACAGGTGATTATGCCAGGCTTTCATTTTTAAAGTTGTTTGCACTGCCATTGCGCAACCTTCCTGCTGTCAATGCGGACGAAAGGGAGATGGCTGGATGCCATGAAAAGCTTTGAATTAGAGACCCTCTCTCTTACTCTTTGAAAAGAAAACAAAGGGAGCAGTGACTGAGAGAGGGGTCAGTCTGGTGTATGCAGGTACCCTGACCTGGAAGGAAAAAAAGCCTGTGATTTCAACAGCAACAGGAGGGCAGTGGGTGGGCAGGATGGATCCAAACAGGAAGATACTATTCCTGGCTCGCACAAACACACACAGAGACACAGTGTAGAGAATTTCAGCTGTTGTTAGTTACTGGGATGAAAATAAAGATGATAATAAAAGGGAAATGATCAATGAATAAAAGCTTTGGAAAATGTTACATTGTGACAGTGGTTATAAAAAAGGATAAGCGGAGAAGGAATCAACTCCAGCATACATCTTAGATACGCGATTCAGATATAGTGTCATTCGTTCATTCATTCGTTCATTCATTCATTCATCTTCTTGTCCGCTTATTCCCTAATTCGAGGTCACGGGGGTCTGCTGGTTCTTATCCCAGCACACATAGGGCAAGAGGCGGAGGTACACCCTGGATGGGTCGCTAGTCCATCACAGGGCAACACATAGACAAACACACATTGACTCCTATGGACAATTTACAATCACCAATCCACCTAATCTGTATGTTTTTGGACTGTGGGAGGAAACCGGAATACCAGACGGGAAAACATGCAAACTCCGCACAGAAAGATGATCCCCGGCCCTGGAATCGAACCTCAGACCTTCTTGTTGTGAGGCGACCATGCTATCCGCTATGCCACCGTGCCACAGTTTGATTTAAATTACTGTGGAAAAGACAGATCCTAGACCAGCGGTTAGGAGAACCTTTGCTCTAGATCAAACACAGCACCATCTCCAGGCAAGAAAATTTGGCCAGGGAACACTGTAATACTGTTCTGTTTCTAGCTTAAAACCACAAACCTGACCTGATCAATACATCTGCTTTGGTAGTCTAATTACTTGTCATAATCAGACAACCATCTCAGAGGAGGAGGATGAGGAGGAGGAGGAGGAGGACGAGGAGGAGTAAAATTGCTATGACTCATAGGTTGCTTATAAAGTGATAAATGTGACCAGCGCCTAAATGATCGGCTGCACCAGACAGCTGACAGGTTGACAAACGGCGTTGCTTCCGCTAAATTGATAGATTCTTAGTCTATACATCGTATCGATCTGCTAATTGTTCCGAGGGGTGGAGTGACGTGGCGGGACAATGGGGGTGATGGTGGAGAGTGGAGCGATTTGTGGGTGAGTGGGGTAGAAAGTGCTTGCCTTCATGAATAAAAGATGGGTGTCTGTGATGTGCGTGGGCTGCTGTGGAAGACCTCAGAGGCGGGGTGTTACTTCCTTTAATCGTCCTTCTTCACAGCCCTGAGGAGCCGTTAGTCCCTGCTAGCACTCTCTTCACATTAATAATGCAGTTCCTCTAACAGCCGTATTCAGCTGTAAATGCTCCAGCGTACAGGCTGTCCAAAACATCGATAGCTGCTTTGCCATATAACAAATTAACAGAAGAAAAGTTATAACAGATAATGAACCTTTTGGGCATTTTTTCTAGACCTAGACTAGTTGGTCTGTATAGAACTGGGAATTCATTTTTGGACTCTTTGTTTGGAGTCACGGGGTTGGAGAATTACTTAAGCTGCTTTTTCCAGAGTTTGACGTGACAAGGTGACGGAGGATGTACAAACAAACAGAGATGGGCAGAAGGAGGAAGAGAAGAGACACAAGCGGATAATAGATTGAATTTCCATTTCATTCCACTCGGAAGCTCAGAAGGCCATAACAAAGCAACCAAACCCACTATAACTACGTAACTACGTACCAAACACAAACAATTAATTCTTATTCGCGTAGTACTGATATTGCCTGCGGAATAAAGAAAAGAAATACAAAGACCAGCTCTTTATCAATAGTCTCACTGTTCAGACACTTTATAATATGCCTGTGTGTGTGTGTGTGTGTGTGTGTGTGTGTGTGTGTGTGTGTGTGTGTGTGTGTGTGTGTGTGTGTGTGTG
>JAOTRA010000024.1:2890234-2904411 GCA_026260255.1 Pseudolaguvia tuberculata | reverse complement strand
GTGTGTGTGTGTGTGTGTGTGTGTGTGTGTGTGTGTGTGTGTGTGTGTGTGTGTGTGTGTGAGTGTGAGTGTGAGTGCGAGTGTGAAAGAAACAATGAAAAATCATTGTGTGTAATTTCTCATACCCTGATTTGCCTGTTTAAATATTTTACCCCAGGAAGAGGCATTAGAACGAGAAAAGGCAGTATTGTTAAAGCACAATGCTTTACGGAATACTATCTTGTATTGTTAAAGCACAATGCTTTACGGAATACTATCTTGTATTGTGAATCTTTTATGCCAGAACACAAGTTGCTTTCATTTCCAATGTGCAAGCTGCCATTTTAGCAATGCATGCTTTAAAGCACTGTAATTGTTGCTTACCGATTCCACTTTTTTTTCCCACTACGAAAGTGCTATTTTGATTTCAAAAAGATTGAGCAAAATTGCGAGATGCCTGTTGCCTTGTCACTTCCCTGTAATTCGCCACTTCTGACTGTTAAATCGCAGCCTACACATTCTTCAACCTACGTACCTTTCTTAATAAATGATTGAACCTGGCCAGCTGGAATAAAAACATGTGTACACTACCGTCTGCGTGGTTGTAAATCACAATGTGGGGAAGTGATAATGTTACTACTCAGCCTGAAAAAAATAAATCAATAACAAAAGAAAAGAAAAAGAAAAAAGATAACTGAAAGCAGTCTCGATAAGCAATTATGTTAAACACCGATGCACTCGTATCCATGCACGCTTGTTTCCATGGCATAGTAATGAAGAACAATAGTGGAACAGCGGATGGGGTTCTCCCTTCCAAACAGATAGTATAAGAAGAGAAAGAAAGAAAGAAAGAAAGAAAGAAAGATATGGTACCACTGTCTTCTGTTTGTCCATTTGAGACGTTTATCGTCTCTCCTCTCCCTCTTGTTATTTAAGGTCGTTTCATTGTCCTGCAACTTTAAGCACATTATATTTAGAACCTTTAAACTAAATGATGGCCTCCGGTTCACCATGCAGGTCTGGTGGGTCACTTGGCTGTGTCATGGCTGTTCTGCATGTCTTCATTGCAGTTGTTCATGAGTTTCTCGGGATCATGTGTAGTAGAAAGTCTGATCTGACAGTAATGTTTCTAGAAAGGTCTTTTTGTATGTTCCATTGCCATAGCAATAACAATGTGACGTCATGCCCTGCGGTCCTCAATAAAGCTAAAACCAAGGTGGCAAGATAAAACACACACACACACACACACACACACACACACACACACACACACACACGGAGATGGACTCCATTTCAAATTACCGTCCTCAAAACCTGAAACCTTTTATTCCACCCTCACCCCCACCCCTCGCTCTGCTAGCCACCCTATTTCCCACTTTAGCTGACACTCCATTTTTCTCCTGCACGTACAAAATCCCAAGCATCCTTGCTAAGACTTAAAAGATGAGATGGCGCCCACACCTCCTCCCCCTATCCGTCTAATCCTGAAGTGTGTCCTCCATCATTGAACGCTGGATGACTCCCATTACACTTCTCCACCATCCCCTCCATCTAAAGAAAAGGTCAGGTTCAAAGTCCCTTCTTCTTCTAAATTGGCTGTATTTTCGCTACCTGTTTCCTGGATTCGGCTGCGATTGCCCTGCTTTGGTTGGATCTCAGACATGATCTTCTTTAAAAGATCATCCTGGTGAACCCTAAGGGCTACACAAAAATTTGGAGTGCATTTTTTCTAGTATAAGGTTTGCAAGCTAGCATGATTCCTATTTCTTTTATTTATCTTATTTGGAAGATGAAGCATAAAGTTTGTATTCTTCAATGTTCTCCATCTTTAAAATCTGAATCTTTATATTGATTGGACTCAATTAAATCAAGCCGAGTCTCAACTTGAATCAGATAATCCCCACATATACTCTCCGTCTGAGGTGGCGCCAGCTAGATTTTTTACAACGCGCAAACACAAGAATAAATAGCCGCCTGTGTTTTAGTGTGCCTGGAGACCGTCAGGGCTGGCTGTGATGCACAGTGGTTTGGTATTAGTAGCCTGTCTGAATATTGACCCTGCCCCCCCCCCCCTCCCGTAGGGATCGACAGAGACTCAGTGGCGTCAGGCAGACTTGCCGCAGCTCCAGGGCTGGGCTGACAAAGGACTGCTGACACAGCCAAAGATGGTAAGGAGACTGCCACCCACTTACTGCCATTTTTACCATCATTCCTGCTACTGCCCTAAAGGCGACAAAGGGCGCGCACCAGGGCAAGTAATGTCAAAGGGTACTTTTTGTTTATCTTAATATAGTGCACGACTAATAGTAGTAGATGGCGGAAGCATTTGTGTAAATGTGTTGTGATTGCCAAGCTGCTTAAGTGTGAAATTTTTCCTGCTCACTTATCGATATCTAACACACAAGCACATTTAACAACAGAGATGTATGTGTCAAAGTTTCTGCTTTATTTTATTTGTGTCTGCTTTCTAGATTCATTGTTCTTTTCCTTCTAGATTTTGTTGACGAAAGGTATGAAACTCTGAGCTCGGCACCGCCTCCGGGTGCCTCTAATGACTGGAGAGCATTACCAGGGAAAACATGTATTAGAATAGAGTCTGACATTTCAACATCCTCACTAATAAGGCCATTATAGTGCACTGGTTAATGACAGGTAGCACAGGCACACTGTAACGCATCCGTTCGTGATGCTGCTAACACACACGCACACACACACACACACACACACACACACGATCCAGCAAACCTCTGGATCTCCAATGGTTCAGGAAGATTAGCTTGGTTGAACCTGTATTTTTATCCCCATTCTGACATTCTTATGTAAGGCAGAGAGCTACTTTCCTTCCCACTCACACACATTTGCACACTGACACATATATATATATATATATATATATACACACACACACACACACACACACACACACACACACACACACGTACACATACGCAGCCTGAGCGAACCGACAGCATTCAGGAAAAGTCTGCGGATCCGTTGCTTTTGTAGAAATAAAGAAATGGAATCTGGAACTGGTTTTCAACGGAATAAAAGGCAAACCCGTGTCTGTCCTCAGGCTGACATTGAGTCTTAAGTTACGACGCAACCTTCCTTTACCACCGGCTGACGTCTCCCTTTAGAAACACTCGAACCTGACCAGCGCCAATTGTAAAGATTTTTGCGCTGTTTAGAAAGACTTACTCTGGGCTATATGTTCAATTAGAAATAGCTGAAAGGATGTGTAAGGATTCTTTCATTTTGATTAAAGGAATGGGGGTTCCAAAAAAAAAAGAAAAAGTGTAGAGAGGAGTTAAACTATCGGCCACCAGGACAGTGTTTCTGTGCTGTAGTATAAAATAGTCAATATTTGCTTTTAATTTGAAGTCAGTTATTTAATTACATAAAGTTAACCAAAACAGTGTGTCATATCAGGCTGCTAGGCTAGAGAAGAATAGCACAGAGAACGAGCTCACTTAATAATGCCCCCTCTATACCACACACACACACACACACACACGCACACACGCACACACGCACACATACACACACACACACACACGCACACGCATCAGAAAGATATCAATGTCATATACGTTTTTTTATTTCAATTTACAGGGCGGCACGGGGCATAGTGGATTGTACAGTCGTCTCACAACAAGAAGGTACCGGGTTCGATTCCCGGGCCGGCGACCTTTCCGCGCTTGCATGGGTTTCCTCTGGGTACTCTGGTTTCCTCCCACAGTCCACAAACATGCAGATTAAGTCGATTGGTGACTCTAAATTGTCCATAGAAGTGAATGGTTGTTTTTCTATGCGTTGGACTGTCCTGTGATGGACTGGTGACCCGTCCAGGGTGACCACTAATTAGGGAATAAGCGGGTAAGAAGATGAACTTGAATGTACAGCATTTGGTAGAGTTGACTTATTTATTTTCATCGTACAACTGAGCAATTAGGTGTTGAGGGCCATGCTCAGGGGCCAAGCAGTGGTAACCATGTGGTACTGGGAGTCAAACCCAGAAACATCTGGTTAATAATCAAACACCTTAATCACTAATCTGCCACTAAAATATTGTCTCCTCATTCATCCATTCATCTATTTACCCGCTTATTCCCGAATTCAGGGTCACAGGGTCTTCTGTTGTCTATCCCAGCTCACATAGCGTAAGAGACGGGGTTACACCTTGGACGGGTCGCCAGTCCATCTCAGGGCATCACATAGACAAACAACCATTCACACACACACATTCACTCCTATGGACAATTTACAACCACCAATCCACCTGATCTGCATGTTTTTGCACTGTGGGAGAAGAAACCCACGCAGCATGCAAACTCCGGATAGAAAGATCCCTGGCCGTGCTATCCACTACGCCACCGCGCCGCCATAGATTTTAATAAGAGAGGACAAATTGTCCTATCAAAGCACAGGCACGAAATGTAGCCTGTGCAGCTAAAAATGTACGCAGCTGTGTTTTAGCTTCGAACGGTTTCCTTTCTCTATTCTAATATTCATCGAATTGGGACGTTTGGGGTTTTTTTTGTCGTTGTTATGTCTCAGTCTCTTCACTTTAGATTTCAGTCCACATCCCACCCCATGATTGATAAGCAGATAGCAGAGCTGAATATGAAATATATTTGAGTAACAGCCTCCAGTGAGAAATTGGGTCGAGTTTATCCAGGTGTGACACATGTTTGCTTCTTTGGAGGGGATTTTATTTTTGGTTGCTGTTGTTTCATAAATTGCATTTTAGTGACAAGTGAAATGTTTTGACAGTAACGACTGCTCCTATGAGACCCCGTGACCGGTTTCTAAAAAAAACCCCAAAAACCTTGTCACTTCTAAATGCCCAGTGTACCATGGGAAAGTCATGGTGTCTCTGTGCAGTACTGTCTCCTGGGGTCAGTGTCTTAAGTAAGGCAAAGTGTGAACGCTAAATCGAACCGTTCTAACTTTTTCTTCCTGTTTGAAAGTCATTCTGACAGGAGAGGATAGTTACATGCGTCAGCCTACCCAACAAACTGACACTACAGTAACCACCCACTGCCACAAAGAAAAAAAAGATGAGTGATGAAATTAAACATCCATGGAAAGAAGGAAATAAACTGAAAACAGAAATAAGGTGTCCCGAAAGCTCAGTCTCCCTCAGGGCTGACATGATGCACTTCTAACACCTGCTCTAAAATGCACAACTGAACAACCAGCAAACATGTCACTCTTTCTGTCACACTGCCTAGTTACAAAACACAGCCGAACTCAAAAACAATCACTGACAGATGAAGCAGGGCAAAAAAAAAAAAAAAAAAGTCCTGGAGGTTTAGGAATGGTGAAATCATCAAACTTTGTACTGTGAAAAGTTTGACTCAATATGAAAATTGACTCAATAAATGCGATATTAGAGATAAATATGTTTAATGCATTTCTTTAATGCATTTGTTTGATGCATTCATGTCTAATCATCTTTAATAAGAAAGCTGCCATCTTGTCCTTCCCTCCTCATCTTACTCCCATTCCTTCTCCACAGATAATCAGTAATATGGAGGCTCAGGTGACAAACGGTCCAAACCCGGCCACAGCCAACGGGCCATCAAGCAACAACCGTAGTTGCTCGTCACCCATGCAGACCGGCAGCTCCAATGACGACAGCAAGACCAACCTCATCGTGAACTACCTGCCGCAGAACATGACCCAGGAGGAGTTCCGCAGCCTTTTTGGCAGCATTGGCGAAATCGAGTCCTGCAAGCTGGTCCGTGACAAAATAACAGGTACTGCTGCAAAGATGAAGGCATGTGGGAGTAACTGATCCAAGAGAATGACAGAGGGCGGGAAGTGGGAGTGAAAAGTACCAAAATAGGAAAAACACAATTGTCAGTCGATGCCGGTGTAATAAAAGCAGTCTTCCCAAAACCCTTCCATGTAGGTGTGAAATGGTGGACAATGTACCGATGCTTCTACAACCAGCAGATCAAGTAAGTGCTGAACACGGGCAATCAGGGAAGCTGCAGTACTACACACCGACTTTGGAGCAATGTGACGTCGTTAGCTGTGTTTCATATGGCACCGAGCACTGATCCAGGATCTTATGGCTGTCTGCTGCTCATTTCGCTATAGGAGCCAGGCGTTTAAGTCTTCAGAGAGGGTGGGGCGAAAGGACACTTTGGGGTAGAAAAGCTACCCTCCCCTGCTAATCGCACACTAGTGGCCATGTGGGTGGTACACAGATGGATGCGGAGGCTGTGAACAGATAATGCCAGATAATGGCTCCCATTTTATATCCTACTTAGTGACACTTGCTCCAGATAATCTCATTAGACCAGGGCTGGGCCTAAAGCCACTGTGTGTTTTTTAAACAAAAAAAGGAGATAAAACGGCTTAAAGGCGGGAGGGAGAGGGGTGAGAGCAGGTCGCGAATCCTAGGAAAACGGATGGTAAATCGTTCATCCTGAGGTAGCATCACTTCTTGTCTGCATATGACTTACACTTACAGTTTCTTATCCAGAGCGACTTACATTTGGTCTCTTTTTTTTTTTTACAACTGAAAAATTGTGGGTTAAGGGCCTTGCTCAAGGGCCCACAGTGGTTGCTTGGTAGAGGTGTGATTTGAACCCCTGTCTTTCTGGTATTAGTCCAACACCTTAACAATTAGGCTACCACTTTCCATGACTTGAGGAAAATTCTATTATTATTTTTTTGTCCAGACAATTGGTATTATTATTAATTATTACATGGCTACGTGATTGCCAGGTCCTTTATTAGAACTATCTAAATCTAATTGATAAACATTTAATTCTATATCACAGAGTATCCAAAGCTTACATTTATCTCATTAATCCAACTGAGCAGATGAAAGTTGAAGGCCTTGCTCAGAGGTCCAGCAGTGGCAGATAGAACCTACAATCTTCTGATCAGCAATCCAACCCATTAAAAAGTGAGCTGCCACCTTTGCTGGTTCTATACTATTTTATGTTAGTTTACATGAAGGTTTTGGAATTTGATGTAATAAAAATATTACTTTACACAATATCTATAAAGAATGCCAAGGACATTTTCATCAGGATAATGTTCAACAGTTCAGTTGTTATACAATGGATTTGGTAATGGATGGCAAACACTAGATCTGATTAAAACAAATGAAAACTTATGTTCATTCATTTGTTCATATTCAAACCTGCTTATTCCTTAATTTGGGGTCACGGGGGTCTGCTGGAGACTATACCAGCGCACATCCCAGAGCGAAAGGCAGGGATACACCCTGGACAGCTTTCCAATCAGTCACAGGGCCACAGATAGACAAACAACCACACACACACACACACACACACACAATCTCTGGGCAATTTCAAATCACCAATCAACCTTACGTACATGTATTTGATCTGTGAGAGGAAACCGGAGTAGAAAACACACGCAAACCTGGGGAGAACATGCAAACCCCCTTTGCCTGGGAATCCAAAACTTCTTGCTATAAGGCAACCTTGCTAACCACTACGCCACTGTACCGCCCTGCTTCAGCGTTTACACCCAAACATGTTTCCTCTTTTCTCTTCATCATAAAGAACAAACACATACTATCAGTTTATTCTTGCTTCCCCCCATCTCAACAGTCACATGCTAGGCCTTAACGGCGGTAAAAGAGAAAGAAAGTGGAAAGAAAGTGTTTTAATAAGACCAGGCACTGTTCTTTTTTTTCTCTCCTGTCTCCGAAATAGCTCAGGAGAGCGCAATGCATTATAAATACTCTCATTTCCTCCTTTCTCTCACCTTCTACTTGTTAGATATCTGTGGCACCAGACTTATTCAATTAACCAGCGTAGGATTTCAGACGAACTAAAAACTGCCTATTTGGGGGGTTCAGACTATTGCCATCGTTAAGTGCACTGTCAGGGTTATGAGAGAGAGAGAGAGCAAGATAGAGAGAGTGAAAGACAGAGGTATTAAGCAACAGAAGGAGAGTGAAAACTAGGGCAAAAAAAAATCCTTTCCTGCTGTGTTGTCAAAATATTTGACCAGATCGATCTTTCCGTGCAGAGAGCTTAACTTTTATCTGCATGTCAATGATCCAAGCAAGAAGAATTCCTCCTTTGTTCTTTTTTTCTTTTTCTTACGAAGTACTTTGACGTTAACGAGACTGTTTTACTTAAAGTTCAAAAGCAACCACGGTGGCATCTTCCACAAAGTGACAACCAACATCTTCTTCTTCTTCTTCTTCTTCTTCTTCATCTTCCACTTTCTTTTCCTTTCCCTCGTTTCAGTCGGATTTGATCAGGCAACAGACAGATGAGTAAACTCTAGCTACCGCTTGCTCCCTAACAGCCTGGCCAAATGTTGCCCACTGAAGTGCCAACAAAAATGTTTAGCCATCTTCCTTGGCGCGCATACTTACGCACATACCAGCTGGCTGAATACGCAATAAGCCAAAGATTCGAGCCATTTTAATAAGCGCTCATCAACAGGTACATTCAAATTAGATATAAATGGACAATTTCTTTTTCATTCAAACCGTCAGCTTAACCCGAAGAAGTAAGTTTTGTATGCTAGGATACGTGGTTAGGGTCAATATTTATTCTTTATTGCCTTGATTTGGTCAGCAGAAACTATTTTAGTCTAGCTTTAACGATAGAAAAAGTCATTACAGGCAGGATATGTATACAGTTGGCCATGAATAAAACAGATGGCTACGCCGCTAACATAGTGCAGAGTCTTTGTTTTTTTAAAGGCCTAAATCGAGCATGTGTGTTCCACCGGTGTTGCTGTCTCAGCTTCTCTTCACCGAATGCTAATAAACAACTAAAACACATATACTAGCTGAATGGAATTTTTATAGCTTTGCTGATAATGGAAAAATGGAAATGTATTTGTGAGAAGAAAACACTCGGGAAGGTCAGGAGAAAAGGACAACAGTGAACAAATCTGAAAAAGTAAACACAGGCATGCAGTGCAACCGATCGACTGCATTTGTTATTTTCCGGCTCAGGAGGACGGTTCAAATGTCCTCGGTTTGGGTTCTATGAGCGGCAGACAATTACAGTGCAATTAAAAAATATATTTTTTTAAACTGCTCATTTTTTTCATTCTCTTGCACTCAGGCCAACATTCTATCATGTCCCTTGAAAAGAAAAATCGAAAAGCACATACATACACACACACACACACACACACACACACACACACACTCTCTCTCTCTCTCTCTCTCATCTGCTTTGATGTCTGCCATTCCCCTTCATTGTTTTCTCAATCTCTCTGAAATCACAGGCGCTATTGGCTGGTGTTTGATGGCTTGGCACACAAAGTGATGCTCCTATCAGTTCAGTCTGTGTTGAACACTTATGGAGCTGACATCAAACAGCCTCCTACATTGTACATCTGCTTGTTCGGTTCCATATCCCACTCGCACGTCACTACTTCTATCTGTCATGCTACGGACATGAGTGCAGCAGGTTTAGGTGAATTCTTCAGCATCATCCTGACCTCCAGCGAGTCGTGAACCAGTTCAGAGTATGCTAACCCTCGGCTGGTACACTCCGGTCAAGAACCTGAAAAAATTCTTCTGGAGAACAGGTACAGTTACAGTTTGGCATTTGGTAGGCGTTCTTATCCAGAGCGACTTATATTTGGACTCTTTTTTACAACTGAGAATTTGTGGGTTTAAGGGCCTTGCTCAAGGGCCCACAGTGGTTGCTTGGTGGAGGTGGGATTCAAACCCTGGTCTTTCTGGTATTAGTCCAACACCTTAACCACTAGACTACCACTTCCCAAGAAGAAAGAAGAAAGTGGTTGACTGCTAATTGGAAGATCAGGGTTCGATTGCTACCACCACCACCATGTTAACACTGCTGGGCTTATAAGAGCTTTCAGTCAGCATTAGGTTAAAAAAAAAGATGAAAATTTCTTTGTAGGCTTTTTTTTAGATCGCTATTAAGAATGGATGTGTTGTGACACAACACAGGTGGGACAACAGACAACGTGAGGTGGAATTTCATGAAGTGGAGGTCATGAATATTCGAATTTATGCTGAAGAGACAATTAATGTGATGCCTTGATGAATTCCAATTTCAGCTTAGAGAGAGCGTGTCTAATAATTGTATTATTAATAATTAATATTCATGATGAAAGCATCCGAAGCCAATTTCCACCGATCAATGACTACTTTTCCTGGCTGTTTTCATTTCCTCTGACGAATGACACGGTAAGAATAAGAAATTAACGTTATGTACTTGACATTTGGCAGTATGACAGTTTGTATGTTTTCCCCACCTTTGCATGGGATTTCTCCAGGTACTCTGGTTTCCTCCCACAGTCCAAAAACATTTAGGTTGATTGTTGATTCTACAATGCCCATAGAAATGCATGCCTGGGGTAGTTTGTCTATGTGTGGCCCTGTAATGGATCCAGGGTTTACCCCTGCCTTTCACTCTTATGTGTGCCAGAATAGTCTCCAGCAGACCCTGTGACCCCGAATTAGGGAATAAGCGGATTGGAGAATGAATGAATGAAATATTCTCCTGCTTTATTTACCACAGCCCAGTATCACGTGAGCTTCCAGGTAGCTGTCTAAGAAGCTGCCAGCACTGTTACTGTACTTTGTTGGGGTGTCCCGTATTCACTCCGCTCTGCATTCCACTCTTATGTTGATCCACTTCAGACAGACAGAATAAATTGGGCTGTGTACCAATTTGCCGTAGGCTCTAGCTCAGCAGGAAGAGGGAGAACCAGGGGACGGGAAGCTTCTCCGTCTCCCAGCTGTTTTACTAGCCTGGCAGAAAAAAAAGTGCTGACAGCATTGCATTATGTTACCTACCCTGGGCTGGTGACTGGAAGAGAACTGGATATTTGTGTGATATGTAATAACATTCATTCCAAGTATCCTGTAGGCAAATATAATTAAATAGCATTGGCATTTGCTTGTATAAAAGCATATCCAGAGTCATAACATCAAGGCAGGGGTGTGATCATTTTTGCAACACTTTCAGTTTAAGTCTATGTTGCATAAGAAAAGGTTGGGGCTGTACCATCAAGCAAAGGCGACTTAAATTTATCTCTTTTAGAACTACTGAGTAACAGTGACAGCTTGGTGGTGTTGGGATTCGAACCCAGATCTTCCAGTTAAGCTTAACAACTGTGCTACCACTTCTACAACAGCTCTAAATGTGTGTGCAGTAAATCACATGTGTAGTATTAGTCACATACATGATTATACACAGACAAATGTCCTTTTATTCATTCATTCATTCATTCATTCATTCATTTATCTGCTTATGCGCTTATTCCCTAAATCGGGGTCACGGAGGGTTGCTGGAGCCTATCCCATCGCACATAGAGCGAGAAGCAGGTGTACACTCTGGGCAGGTCGCCAGTCCATCGCAGGGCCTCACATAGACATATGGGCAATTTAGAATCATCAATCAACCTACTGTACATGTTTTTTACACTGTGGAAGGAAACCAAAGTACCCTGAGAAAACCCACGCAAGCACAGAGAGAACATGCAAAACTCCGCACAGAAAGATCCTCGGCCTAGAAAGATCTTCTAACTTGCTTATTCCCTAATTCAGGGTCTGCTGGAGCCTATCCCGGGGTACTTAAGGTGAAAGGCAGGGGTGCAACTTTAAACAGATCGCCAATACATACACACTCACTATTATGGGCAATTTAGAATCACCGAATCAACCTCATGCTTTTTTGGGCTGTGGGAAGAAAACCAGAGTCCTCGGGACTCAAACCTAGGATCTTCTTGCTGTGAAGCAACCGTGCTAACAACGACCCCACGGCGCCACCCTTTTCCAGCACCTAAAAGTATTTCTTTTTCGTTCAATTTTAGTTTGAGTCGTTGCCCCGATAGTGGCTGTCCATGTAAGCCTGAGCGAATCAAGCAAAGAAATATTAGCCTTTAATAAAAATTCAATCAGAAGATACAAAGCTGCATTTAGCTTTAGTCTGAGAGAGCACTTAGCCAGCCTTGAGTGAATTATGTAGCTTGTGTAGCATGAATGGGTTGAATTAAAGCCATTAGAGTCGGTGATAAACAACATTTAGAATGCAAAGTTCTATCATAACACAGCGCATTATCTCATTACACTCCACTCAAGCCTTTGTATCCTTTGATAGAAGATTACTGAATAAAATTATAAAAGTTATAAATTTATTTGCAACCATACAATTGAACAATGAGCTTTTGTAAAGCATGAAGTAATCCGTTTTTTGTTTTTTTTTGGTCTAATCTAAGAGAATAGATAGGAAACAGTGAAAGGTCTGTCAGACGAGAAGCGGGACTGTTGCTAGATGTTGTTGCAGCATGGACAAAATGTCAGAAAGGGAAGGCCAGTGAAACATGTGTTCTGACAAACCCATGAGGATTTATTTTTTCCTTTGCAGTCCACATCCTAAATCAGAAAAAAAAATTCCCTGTTGTGTAGCCAGGAAGCTAAATTCCATCAAGGTGAGTTAGCGTCAGATGTTCACAGAGCTGTCACGGTTCTTTTTGCAAAGCCGGCAAAAAAAAATCTTTTCTTTCTTTCTCCTGCACAGATCCGAGTTTCTGTCCCGCTCCCTGACGCGGGTGAGAATAGATAACATGACTGTAGCGTTGAGTTTAAGAAGCAGGAGATTGCTGCAGGCAGTGTAGTGTTTAACTGGATTTTTCATCTCATTCTCAATCAGTGAAAGCACTGGGCCTTTAAATGATCTTTCAGCCATTTAAATCACTCACATTTCCAGCCTGCTATGAAGACTGTCAAACTTCCGGAGACATTCATTCATTCATTCATCTTCTTACCCGCTTATTCCCCGATTAGGGAACCACACACACACACACACACACACACACACACACACACACACACACACACACACACATTCACTCCTATGGACAATTTAGAATAACTAATCGACCTAATCTGCATGTTTTTGGATTGTGGGAGGAAACCGGAGTACACGAAGGAAACCCACACAAGCGCAGGGAGAACATGCAAACTCAGCACAGAGCTCCCAGACCTGGGAATCGAACCCACGACCTTCTTGTTGTGAGGCGATTGTGCTATCCACTACGCCCGCTTGCTTCCGGAGACACAAATGACTTAAATATCTTACATCATATCCGTTTGTAGTGCGGCCCGGTTGGCGTAGTGGTCAACGCTCGAATGGCAACAAAAAAGGTCCGGGTTCGATTCCTGGGCCGGAGGTCTTTCTGTGCGGAGTTTTCATGTTCATGGGTTTTCTCCCATAGTCCAAAAACATGTATATTAGGTTGATTGTCCATAGGAGTGAATGTGTGTGTGTGTGTAGTTGTTGCCCTGCGATGGACTGCCGACCCGTCCAGGGTGTATCTCTGCCTCTCGCCCTATGAGCTCTGGAATAGGCTCCAGCAGACCCCTGTGACCCCGAATAGTTGTTTGTCTATGTGTCTATGTCATGTTTCTGTTTATTGATTTGTAAATAGATTATGAGTTAGAATCTCTTAACTGTACCGTGTGTGTGTGTGTGTGTGTGTGTGTGTGTGTGTGTGTGTGTGTGAATTCTACGGATTTTACAAGACGTCACACTTTTATTAGGAATCACAACAAACAACACACACATTCACACAATTCCCTCCTCGATCGTTTATTCCATATTGACACTAGCTTTTTTTTTTTTTTGGTCGTTATACTTTGCTCATTTGTCTGTGTCCATTTCTCTGACTGGCTTCTCTATCTGTCTGGTTGCCAATCTTGCACGGAGGAATTCAAATTCAGAAAAGGCAGAGATGCATGTGCATTAAAAGCTCATTAACAGAGCAATGTATCATTTCATGTTTTTGCTATTTCAGTTGACAATTACGACATACGAGTTAATGCATCCATTAATCTAATTGAATTTAATCGAGTTAATATTCCACTCCGCCAGCAAATGTTTACTGCCATGTTGTCCCACTGGAGGTTTCCAGCATCATTTCTTCATTTCTGACATCTCTCCTGCTCACAGTAATGGAACGACTCGGTTCCTGTTCTAATAGCCTGCAATCTTTTTCGGATGGTAACTTACACACTGATGAAGGTTTGAAGAGGGGGATACGTCTTTGTGTTGCCAAGTAATTTGCAAATGGGTTTTTTCTTATTGTTTTAGTGTTTAATTAAAGATTAACCTTACAGGCTGTGTGTGTGTGTGTGTGTGAGTGAGTGAGTGAGTGAGTGAGTGAGTGAGTGAGTGAGTGAGTGAGTGAGTGAGTGA
>JAOTRA010000024.1:2862674-2877482 GCA_026260255.1 Pseudolaguvia tuberculata | reverse complement strand
TGTGTGTGTGTGTGTGTGTGTGTGTGTGTGTGTGTGTGTGTGTGTGTGTGTGTGTGTGTGTGTGTGTGTGTGTTAGTCATAACAGTGAGTGTCTTTTATGAGAGGAGACTCGAGCGTTATAATTTTGTTACAATTTCTTTTAAAAGCATATCCTAAGCCTTGTTACAGCAAGACGAGTGTGACACTACAAAAGAAACCAATTCTGGAAAGATAGAAATGATTAAAAAGTGTTTGTCTGAGTCTTCAGTTGCATTAAAGTTGTCTCTCATGCTATAATTCATAGATACTCACTATTGTCCACTAAATATGTCCAGACACGTCAACAGATAAAACAGATTCACAGCTTTTGAAGTAAAACTAAGGAAAGTATTCACTCAGGAGCATCTGTGGCTGCTTCTAATCTTCCATACAGTTCCACCTGTCTTTTTTTTTGTTGTTGTTGCTTTGATTCTGGATCTGTAGTTTTTCAGCCATAAGAGATGTCATCTTATTTCACTATCTAACAAATCTGGGTTGACCTCAGCAGAAAGCAGTGAGTCTAGCAATGCAGCCACAATGGAGCAGAATAATGTATGTGCTTGCTTTATTTCTGTCGTTCTTTCTGTCAGGCTAATTAAACAGAACAGGTTGTAGGACGCCTGGGAGACAGAAAGGAAAAGCTGTCAGGGATGATGCTGGCAAAGAGAGAAGCAGTGCTGTAAATAGAGAGAGAAAGAGAGAGAGAGAGAGAGAGAGAGAGAGAGAGAGAGAGAGAGAGAGAGCATGTGTATATGTAATGCAGAGGCAGGCTGAATGAAAGAGACTGTGTACAAATGTTTGCATCCAAAGCCGCATATATCCAAAGGGTCTGATCTGAATACTAAGATGGAGTAACAATAAGACTTCAGCATGTAAACCCCAAACAGAAAGTATCAATACCAGAAGCAAGACTGTAGTGCGTAAGTGACAGCCTAAAAAAAACTGTTTGGGTGAAGAAGTGGAAGCATATGCATCAATTTCTCTTTCCCATACACACATGCATTATGTAAACGGTAGCGTAGACTCCTTACTTGTTTTCCTAAAGCAGTGGGATGGGTCTCATTAAAAAACAACCTGGAAAAAAGGCTCCAAACCAGAGACTTCTAAATGTTACGTTCAGGTGGTGGTCAAAAACATTGCCTAGCAAACCACAGAAATGTTAGCATAAGCAGCATGCCATGCGGCCAACAGCTTGTTCAAGCCTTGCAGTTTGAGACAGACTAGTACACGTTACCTTTATATAGTACTGAGAACAATCACCATCCGCTACTCTTATACACTCACATACGCATACACAGACTATTTCCACATGCGCAGGGAAAAGAAGAATGATACAATATCTTCATTCTTGACTGAAAAAAACAAAAAAACAAATTACACTTCTGCCTGACAGCATCGGAACGCGGGGAGGCCAATGAAATCTACCTGTTCCCTCATGATTTGCTTGCATAATGCAATGCCAGCAATAGCAGCTGTCACACATAGAACGCACATCTCTGTCATGCAGCATTTCCGCCATCGAGTTGTCAGGGCGGGTTTCTCGATCTCATTTCAAAAGCGTTTAATATAAGCGAGATAGAAAGGTAATGCCTGTGTATGAAAGATTCTGGAAAGGTTTTTCAGCTGTGTATGTATCAGTGTCGTTTGTTACTTTAAAAAAAACTGTGGAGATAAACATATCCTGTTTTTGCTTTATGCTATTTTGGCCCCTCAGGTGGTTCGCGTGGCGTAGGCTTCATTCGCTTTGATAAAAGAATAGAAGCTGAGGAGGCCATCAAGGGCTTAAACGGACAGAAGCCCTCTGGAGCTGCTGAGCCCATCACGGTGAAGTTTGCTAACAACCCGAGCCAAAAGACGAGCCAGGCCCTTCTCTCGCAGCTCTACCAGTCCCCCAATCGCCGCTATCCTGGGCCCCTGCACCACCAAGCCCAAAGGTTCAGGTAAAGCCAGCCAGCCAGGCTGCAGACCAGCAATATCTTTACTAAAGCTATCAGTCTACTGCCTCTAGAGTCTTATTACACCAGCGAATAATAACCATTACTGAATTAGTGGTGGCTCTGTCAGTCTAAAGACTAAATGACAGCAGAATCCAGGTACACCTTTCCTTAAGTGTAGCAATTAAAAAGATTTGAAAAATGAAAAAAATAAATCCAAACAGTCATAGATTAGTGTAACGCTAACCTGAAATTTCGTAGTCTTAAAAACCTTCTGTTGAGAAAATACACAAATTTTCTCATCTGTGTTTCCTAAGACAGTTTGGCCACAGATTTAATTTGTAAATGATAAAGCTAAATACAAAAAGTCCCTGTCTTTCACACTGTGTTCTTTCTCCACCATTTCACCAGTCCCCATTACCATGATCTCTCTAAAGCTGGCTAAACGATGCACCTTGTACTTCTTCAGCACTTACAAAAGTCACGCTGGTGTTCTCGGTGCAATGTTTAGCATCCCACTCCCAAACAAACAACTGAATGAACTAGCATGTAAAGCTCACCTGTGTCAGGCTCAGTAGATTCCAGTGTACGGTAATGCCAGAGACACAAGTCAGTAATGAATTCTTTTTACATGGCAAACAATTAGAACTGAATAGAAATCGACATTGACATTAATTATATAGCCAAACAAAAGATGCCATTGTGTTGTTTTTGTTTGGAGACACACTGTGAAACTAGGCTTAGAGAGGCTTGCAAATGATTCATACACTGGAGCTTGTTCTTGCACCTCCAATTAACCTATTTATCCATGGTTCAAGCCGTCTGGCTAATTATGCAGGCTTGAAAAAGCTAACAGCTTATTTTAATTTATCTAGAGTTCAAGTACCAGTAGTGTTCCATGGTAACATGCTCCTTATTATTAGTATTATTATTATTATTAGTATTATTATTACTGCATACAAATTTTTTTTTTCTCCCCCCCCCTCTTTTTTATGAATACATATAGAAATGTTTATTGCAAACTTTGGTTTACTATTTTTTCCTTCTTCTAGTATTTTCATTGGAATCCTGCATGTTGTATATCACTTTCTTTTCTGTATATCGACTTCTGTATATTTTCCAAACTTTTCTAATTATGTTACTTTTTACTGTCATTATTACATAAATTACTTCATGGCATGTCTGCCAATGCTCATTAGTTACTCTCTCTCTCTCTCTCTCTCTCTCTCTCTTCCATTCTTTTGATCTCCTTCAACATTAAACACAACTTTACATAACTTCTGATTTACAACCCAAACACCCATCACTCCTACTTTTGAGACATTACCATCCAGCTGTGCATTCATTACTGTCCATCCTTCTCTTTTTATCTTTCTTTCAATCTCTTTTTCTCTCACTCTTTTTCTAAATGTCATCCTTTTTCTTACTCTACTTCAGGCTACAAAATGGAATACCTGTTTATTTGACATTTGAGCAACGGTCGAAAAAGTCATTATTTCTTCTTAGTGACTTTTGTATTGCTGAATTTTTTTATTGTTCTTTTAATCGTCCCACCGGTACAAAGCTTCTTCTATTGCAAGTTACAGAAATGGTTAAAACCAATTTTATTTTATGAAATAATTCTTCAAGCCGACATTTTTGTAGGATTGCATTTGGTATCATTATGGAACTTATGCAGTAGAAAGTTCCTTTATAAAGGCATTCCTTTTTTCTTAAATCAGATAGTTAACTGCTAGCGGTTTTTATAAATAGCTGTAACTAGCTAAAGTGATTAAGCATTAGCAAATGATAAGCCTTAAAAGTGTACTGAAAGTGTATAAGTACAAATGTGGGTCGATTCAGACTCCAATATCGCATTGTGGATTTATCTACATGAATACATGTGTGTCTGTGTGTAACTGTAAAGAACTTTTGAAAAAAAAAGTTTTACTGTCAAAAAGCATTAATTAGCCTTGTCGGCCCTCTTGAAGAGGCTTAATAGGGACATGAAGAAGGGGCAGGTTGCATGAGAGACGGGGGTCGAAAAGTGGCTAAACAGACGGGAACCCAAAATAAGAGTGACTGATGGGGATGAGAGTCTAATGCATCAGCCCAGCAGGTCACCAGGGCTAATGAACCGAGCAGAGAGAAAGAAACTGAGAAAAAGAGAGAGATGGAGAGAGAGAGAGAGAGAGAGAGTGAGAAAGAACCACCTTGATTTAATATCCTATTACGCTCTGCCTCAAACTTCATTCAAATGTCATATTAAATTTCCCCTGTGCGCTAAAAGGTGTAAACCTCTGAAGACAGTGTCACTGGTGCTGCCAGCATATCATCACTACATCAGTCTGAACATGTCATGATTTTTTTTTACCCCTTTGATAGGTAATTTGATGTTATGAAATTACCTTTGTGTCATAGTGCTTCAAATTTGTTTTCAGTCATCTGTCACAAATACGTAACCAAGGACGTAACTTAGCATGGTCCATAATAAACCGGTCACTCGGTTGCGTTTTAATTTGTGGATATAATAGTATCAACTAGTTATATGCCAAAGCTACACATTTTAGACAAATTTTCGGGCAAGCTTTCCAACTTAAAGTTAGTGCCTGAGGCTTGGCTAGCATAGCGGTTGACTCTGCAACATGCCTGATGGGGCTGAACTGTGTAATGGGCCATTGCTGGATGGGCATCTTCTTCACCAAGTCAAGGTTTTAGCATTAGTTCCACTGGGTGGGTAGACCATCTGCCTTGCATTAACATCAGAACCCTCCTTCTCTTCACAGGCTGGACAATTTGCTTAATATGGCCTATGGCGTTAAGAGGTAATTAAACATCACCGAATGCCAGATGTCCATGTTGAAATAAATGATTTCTTTTTTTTCTTTTTTTTTGATTCTTTATTTTCATTTGATTCAGTTGAAGGTCTTTCCCTGTCTCTTAAGTTTGATTTTAGCTTGATTCTGCTTGATTTCAATCCACCAAACCACTCTAGTCTTTACAAGTCTTCCAATTACCTTTCATCATTTTGGTGACAAGTATGCATTGTTTGATTCTGATGACTGCCGAATTTTAAGTTTTTGATCTTTTTGTGTGTTTTACTCTGTGTAACTTGTATTAAGCTGTGTCTGCCATAGGATTCAGCTCTCAAACCCAGACTCCGCCGAACTTGTCCATAGATATGCACAATCTTTAGGCTACAGTAATAGACAATTCAAAAGGAGAAGAAGAAGAATTGGCAAAAATTTGGTCACCTGAGCATCACAAACACAAGTGATTTCAAACATCTTTCATATTTATTTCCATTTTTGCTTTTGGATGAAGCTCCAGTTCTTCTAGTAAAATCCTTCAGTCCAATGTTGTGCTTGAATGTGAGAAATCTCTTCATTCAGCTCCAACAGTATTAGTGAGATCAGACACTAATGTCTGGTAAGGAGGTCTGGGGTGCATCCGGCATTCCATTTCATCCCAAAGTGTTTTAGTGGTGGTAAGATCAGGATCAGTGCAGAACAATGGTGTTTTTTGCACTCTTATAACCCAGCATGTGAAAATGGAGCACAGGGGTTTTGTGCTCAGGGTCATTGTTATGCTGGAACAGTGTTGGAGTCTCTTACTTACAGTGAAGAAATAATGTGACTGTGGGCTTCCATATTTGTAGGAACAGTTTGGAGAGGAACCACATATGGATCTGATGATCAGGTGACACAAACTTTTGGCAACAAAGTGTAGTTTCCTTTTATTGGAACTAAATCACTTAGCTTTTTGCCATTAATTCTTCTTGTTTTGGGATCCGTAAATGTAGGATCTGACCATAAAAGAGGTGTTGATTAGTAATTTATATTAAATGTTTCCTGTCATTTTGGTATAAAGGCTTAACTCATCAGCTGTAAAGTTCTGTCCGGTTGTTGGACAGCGAAAGTAAGAGTGAGGCGGAGAGGGGTAAGAGTTCTCCTGAATCCTTGCAGTAAACGAGTGTTTCACTGCAGCCAGCACAACCTGTTGATCACTTGGGTTTTGCTTATGTACAGTTTTGCTCCTTTTGTGCTTATTATTATGATTTATTCAATATTTAAACATTTTCTTAACAAAATGAATGTGTCGTGTGAGAGGGTATCGTCCTTAACATAGATGTAATGTACAGATTTTTGGCGTGTCAATATAGCATAGGTTTGTTTCCTATCCATAATATAGCATAGGTTTGTTTCCTATCCATAATATAAGACTCTTAATTACAGAAAACCATCCATGGCTGCCTCTTAAATACAAAAATAAAAGATACGTACAAACCCTGTACGTATTTGTGGCTAATTTGTTTGACATATTTAGACACTAGTGGGGAGAAAACAAAATTCAATAATTACAAAAGCCACAAGGTGAATCAGACAAATCTCATACAATAAAATAATATATGCAAACAAGGCTGAAAATATTCGAAGCGATGGCTCATCTTTCAAGACCGAGAGACAAGGCATGCAGATTATTTACTCAGAATGTGATTAGCTGTCAAAGTGGAGGTAACAGCTGCAGAAACACCATCTTGTTGTCTTCTCAGGGGAACGCAGGGCTGAAGGAGTTGCTTTCCGTGTCTTGAAGTGCATAGTGGGAGGTAATTAATCAAAGAATCCAAGCTTGTAAAAGTGAGCAGCAGCAGGTGAAGGTGGACAGCACAAGAGGGTCAGTCTCTCGTTGCTATGTGCAACTTCTTATCCGACAGTTGGATGTGATAAAAAGAACAGCACGTGCTTTGGCCCTACCAAACCAGACAGGAGACGTTTCTACACTCATGTTAAGCTGGGCTGGACCCCACATGCTTGTTCTAAAGATGACTGGCACACAAATTACAGTGAAGTCTGGTTTCTTGTCCTCCCAACCTTTTCTTCTCCGAGATGAGCAATGGCAACGGATTCATTATTTACACAGAAACATGCAGTCATTGAAGTCATGAGACAGTTAAGGAAGCTGATGCACTATAATACATCTTGTTTGAATAATGAGATATGGGCAAAGGCACACAAAAGAGGGAAGAAGCCGACTCATCGACTTTGTTAAGGCACAGCACCTAAAACACAGAATTGCTAAACAAGAAGAAGGGAATTGGCTGAAAGAAACTGCAGTCTGTACAATATTATCGATCACAATCCTACATTGCGGAGGTGCCAAAGCTGTGGGTGGAATACACACTGTTCCCGGAACCAGACACCTGGAAAGCATCGCTTGCGTTTTGGCCTCTTCAGCCTCTGATCTTCCACACCCGACTTGCGAGAATGTGCACACACAGTGACACGCATACGCAACCTTCTACATGCTACTCACAAAGGTTTTCAGCATCTCGGATCTGCAGAAAAGCGTGAATCGCAATTAAACGCAGCCCCAATAACGCCTATAGCCCTTACTAGAGAGTTGGCGTCGGAAACGAACCTTTTATCCAATTTACCTTTTATTTAAAGTGGAAATTTCCTTTAAGCAGAAAGGCAATTAAGTGAAGTCAACTGAGCATTCAAATCTGTGTATCAAGAGAAAGAAAAAGAAACGATTACAAGAGGAACGAGAACGGATTTACTCAGTTGCATTCCAAATCTCCAGTGAATTCTGGAGATATTAATGTGATGAGTTCCTGCAATTTAGGCTCTGCAATAGAGCCACTCAGGAAGGCAGTGAAAGAAAGGAGCTTGTAACTGTATGAATGGTATTCTTTTTAGACGGCCCTCCCACAGTCAAGAGTACAGCCTTTTCAGACAGCATACAAAAGTGCCTTCCTTTCAGTACGTTCGGCATATTGAATTCTTAAATCGTCTTAAATCAGGAGCAACTGACTCAAAGATGTTAACATAAGAAAGGGGCAGCTTGTAGAGTTAACGTGGTGTGGTAATGTGCCGCGAATGCTCAGCCTTGTGTGTTAAACCGTGTGCAAAAAAAGGTCACTCAGCCAGCCGGCTCTTACCATTCATGCTTGCTTCCAAAGTGTAAAAGTGTTTCCCGTCCCTAATACAGAGCTCTCACTGCTGTTCTGTTCTGTTCTGTTTGTTCTTTCTCTCTTTCTCAGGTTCTCTCCTATCACCATAGATAGCATGACCAGTCTAGTAGGGATGAACATTCCCGGGCACACCGGCACTGGCTGGTGCATCTTTGTCTACAACCTGTCTCCAGACTCAGACGAAAGTGTGCTGTGGCAACTGTTCGGGCCGTTCGGTGCCGTCAACAACGTCAAAGTGATCCGAGACTTCAACACCAACAAATGCAAGGGATTCGGCTTCGTCACTATGACGAACTACGACGAGGCGGCGATGGCTATTGCGAGTCTGAACGGGTATCGGCTGGGCGACCGTGTGCTACAGGTGTCCTTCAAGACTAACAAGACCCACAAGTCCTGAACTCCCTTCCCAGTGTCGCATAGCCCCGTCAAACACACCACTACTAACACCCACCTCAGCCCACACAGCTAGTCTACAACAGACAGGAACACAACCAATCCACCAACTAAACAGGACTGGATATGGCTTATAACATAACTTTGGACCTATAAGCCAATGTTGCCTAAGTATTACAAAATTGAAAAACGGAAAAAATATTAATGATTTGGAAGCCCTGTAAACGGTACAGGCATTCTGTTGTATATCCTTTCGGTTCTAGTGATTGTTCCTTTGATTTCTCCTCTCTGTAAACAGTAGCAAAGCCAGACCGCCCTTATTTTTAAAGAAGAGAATGCTTTTCTTCTGATTGTACTCTCTTGATTCAGGTTTTCTTTCTGTTCTCTTTTAAATCCGGATCCACTGTCGTTAGTATAACACCTCCCTGGGAAGAGAACGGGAGGGGGCTCTTTTTAACAAATCGGTGATCATTCATTCATTTCTTTTGGTGTATATTCTTAAATCCCCCCCCACTCCAGGTGAAATTAACAGGGATGACACCATCCCTTTTCTCTACCGGAAATGAAATTTCTACCATTGTTTTGTTTTCTACTGCAAACAGAACATGTCTTTCCTCAAGAGGGATAGGGAGGTAGGGCGAGGAAAGGGATGGGTTTTCATTCCTGTTGACAAAACAACACACACACACACACACACACACACACACACACACACACACACACACACACACACACACACACTGTTGCCAAAGAGACGATCTCTTTGCTTGAAAATGTGTTTAGAAAAAAAAACATTTAAAAATAAAGAGAAAGAAGATCTATTTTTATAAATAATAATTAAAATAATAATTATTGAAGAATTTTTACATGAATCTGGATTTGAAAAAAAGAGAAAAATATTTTGACTGGCGAATTAAGGGTCGGGGGAGGGGGTCAGGTGCCACCTTGTCTTGTTCGTTCTGCCGTGGTACTTTTTAGGATCAACAAAGGTTGTTTGTTTTTCGGGGAGAACCGGATTGGCAATGGTTTTGTAGATGGATGGTTTTATCAAGGATTGCAAATTCAGGCAGGTAATTTTTCATAGCACGTTATTGTTCAACAGCGATCCCCTTTAGGCAAGGGACAGGGTCTTCCCAGGCCTGAGGCATCCTCACAGTCAAGAGCCCAAAGTATGGCCACACATCGTCCACTCATTTTCTTTCCATCGTCAGTCTGTTGGATATCAGTAACACATGCGCACTCCCACAAACTCACACATACACACACACAATCTCACACATACATCTCCACTTAGATAACATACATTCTTATGGTTCCTTTTCGCTCTGAGTTTGTGGTATTGCATTGAGGATGTAATTCCTTTAGAGATCAACTGTAGGTGCTATATCACATGGGTCGCATATCTTAAATATCCAAGTTCGTTGTTCTGTGTGCTATTTAGAGAACAAAAAAAAACAACAAGAAAACTTCAATGTTGGCATTAAATTGAGCTGCTGTTTCCGGTTTGTTTACTTCAATTGCCGGCCCCATCTGGTCCACAACATTGAAACCAGATGAGCAAATCTGGGCCTTGTAAGAATCACTTAAGTTTTCTTTGGCTTGCTGACATATAGGTTACATGCTGAGTGTACAGCGTTTGTCAGAATTAAAATGATAATTAGCTAGTTTTGTTAGTCTAGTATTCGTTTCCTCAAAGGATCTATTACAAATGTGTCTTTCTTTGTTGTGTACAAATAGATGATATATAGTCTACATTTGTTTTACGATATCTATAACTATCTGAGTTGTCACTGTTTTTTCGTTTGAGCTTGTCTTTTTTCAAATGAAACCTTTATGAAGTGATGGTTCAGTTAACTTAGAAAACTCGTGAGGAATCCTGTTAAATATGTTGTCATGTCACTTGTGGAAAAAAAAAAAAATGAAGAATTGGACTCTTTCTTTTTTGTTTACCGCCGCGGCAAAAGAAACCTTAAAAAAAAAAATAGCTTCTTGAAACGATGTATTTATTTATTGATCGCTTTCTTGATTACATAATTTATTTATCTTGATTATTTATTTATTTATTTATTTATTTATTTGTTGTTATGTTGTCTGTGTTTTTGTGTGATTCTGGTACAGGGAGGGGGTGTTTCTGAGCTAACGGGAACAAACGACTAGGGGAGATGCTCTTCCATTAGTCCTGTGCACTGAGAAATTTTAGTACGTTTGTGCTTTGTACCAATATATCAAAATTACAATATAAAAAAGTTTAAAAGTCAAAAACTGAAAAAAATGTCAAGAGGGTGAGAGGCTCTTCCCTTATTACTAGAAACAGTTACTCGCTATGCATAACCTAGTCAATAGTTAAATTTGCTATTGCTTTTTTCTTGTCTTGTTACACATAAATCTTTAAATCTTTTTCAATAAAGTTTAGTCTTAATAGAATGTTATAACAGTTGTTCTGGTTCAATATAACCTGTGATAAGTTTGTGTAGTTTTTAAAAAGCCGCTTCCCGCCCTCCCTCCACACACTACCGTTGCTTTGTGATCCAACTTTATGCAAAAATGTGGGTCTTAAACATAGTTTCTCATGGATTTGTATGGCATCCATGGGTTTTAGACTCAGATGCCTTGATTTGATTAATTCTACGGTACGTCAGTTGTTTAAGTATTATTCATTGCATTGGATCAATTAGTGGAGATTAATGTAATTTAACCTTGATTTTAACCATCACCATTTGACATTATTCAACTCGAAAGAAAGAAAGAAAGAAAGAGTATAAAGAATAATTTAAACATTGACGCTGATTGTACTGGTCAAAGTGAAATAGCTATAAGAAGATGATATTTGATAGATGACACCCGTTATATATATTTTCTAAGAGATAGTCTATTTTGAGAGGTAAATTTAGCAAATGGCTCTTTGAGAGTAGGGCATCGGCTCATGTTGAGATTCCGTGAATGTTAGAGGACTTTAGCTATTTAGAAGCATTCATACGCAATTTATCTTTCATCCATACGTTCAGAAATCAATCCATCTCTCTGCTCCAACGTGCTGAGCGGTAGCACAGACCTCCTCAGACCCCACCACAGGTGGGAGGTTAAATTATGCAACGACCCCGGTAGAATGTTCTTCTGATGTATGATCTAATTTCCTACGTCACTTCCTCCTCTTTGCTCATGGCATCAACCTTGTATTAGTCTGTGTAGAACTGTGAGTGAGAGAGAGGGAGAGAGAGGGTGTGTGTGTGTGTGTGTGTGTTTGTGAGAGAGTGTGTGTGGGTTTGTGTGTACGTACATGCATGTATGTGGGGTGGGGAGATGTTTAGAACATGGGGCCATGCCTCTTTGGTGCATGCCCAAATTGCTGTGGCTCACTTTCTCCCCCTGTAGCGCCTTATAGTGGCAGCCTGCCAATAGGAAACCAACAGCCAGTAGTGTAGGAGGGAAGGCCAAGTGAGGAACAAGGCTCTTGTCATTTTTCATTTTCTCCTGAAGATGTGTTTGTTTACTATTTGAGAATCTATAAATCTTTAAAGACAAAAAAAGAGTTAAAAAATGTTCACCGGACCAAGCTGGTCTCTCCTATTTATGTTATTACTTAGCTATCAATTATTGATTATTGTTATTATGATTACTATTATTCTTATTATTAATCAAATTACTGCGATGAATGACTTCATGTTATCCTTGCTAGTTTAGGTCATTTCTTAAACTGGAAAACAAAATATAGAAAAAAAATCTTGCTGTAAATGTTTTTTTCTTTTTCACAAACTGTTGTGTTTGAATTATTTGTACTTTTGAATGTTGGGACAATAAAATGAGGTGTTGAAAGCTGTGTGGTCTTATCTGGTGCTTCGAGCAGACATGGTGGAAATCGCGTCGAAGATCCGCTCTACCTGAAACGATGGCAGAACGAAATGTCAATTCAGTTATTGCTTTAGATATGAATTTAATGATTTTTTTTTTTAAATACAGATGAATGCCATGGTAGCAAGGTCAAACACAAAGTCCGAGAAATATCGAATGCATTATTATATTAATACACTTTCCTTAGTCAATACTACGTCATAATCGGGGTATCTGAGATCTGGGTGAGCAAAGTGCCCCCTGCATATCTCCTCAAGAATTATTTTTAAAAACATACAGACTTTAAATGCCAAAGTCGTTTGACTAAATATATACAACCTTCCGTAATCCCGCTCGCCGTTTCAGCTAAGTGTAAAATCAACATAATTAATGAATGACACTAAGATCCTAATTAATGCTGATAGGTGATATGAAGCGGTTATGAGAAAGCGTATGACACTTGCAGCGCTAGAAGTTGTTTACTCCGTGTGTGATCTGTGTAGTAGGTGAGGAGTGAATGAAGGAGAGGACAATGAGAGAGATAAGTGCTTTGATCAAGTCCTTCAGCCCGTCCAAGCCTCTTCACGCGGTGAGACCCTTATTAAGGTGAAAGTCTCATTAACAAAAAGCTGTGTGTAAGTAACAATACGGGTGTTAATGCAATGTTAAAGCCAATGGAGAAATATTTCCCCAACTGTTTATCCTGTTAGCATTCGCTTATTCCCTAATTCGGGGTCACAGAAGTCTGCTGGAGCCTATCTCAGCAAACATAGGGTGAAAGGCAGGGGTTCACGCTGGATAGGTCGCAAGTCCATTACAGGGCCACATATAGACAGACACTCACATTCACTCCTATGGGCACTTTAGAATCATCAATCAGCCTAATGTATATATTTTTGGACTGTGGGAGGAAACTGGAGTACCCAGAGAAAACCCATGCAAGAACAAGGAATTTATTTAGTCGAATCTGAAAAAATTGGCACACCACTTGTGACATGCTTATTAATATATAAACACGGATAACGAGTCAAGGTGCAATTCCCAACAATAACGAAACATCTGAAATACACAACTAAGTTCACTGCAAGCAACAGATGGCAGCAACTAAAGCTATAGCAAGTGCTGGGTAGGTGAGGAAAAACAAATGCTGAGGATAACACCGTCTGGTCCGCTTGCTTTGATACTCAATAAATTACCCAGATCTTTTACACTGTAGCCCTATTGAAACGTAGGTAACTAATGTAGATTATTCCATTTGCTAACAACACAAAGAATTAACCTTATTATATCTACATGTAGAAAAAAAATACACCTTGAGTGGACCAACCTTGAAAAGCATCAGGAATCAGTAAACTGATTTTTACCTATTTATCTATTTTATTTTATTTTAATTTAAGAACCTGGATGGATTTCATAATGTGGTTAAAAAATGCTTGTGTGGGTTTCCTCTGGGTAGTCCGGTTTTCTCCCACAGTCCAAAAACATGTACATTGCGTTGATCGATGATTCTAAATTGCTCATAGGAGTGAATGTGTGTATGTGTGTGTGTATGTGTGTGTGTATGGTTGTCTATCTATGTTTGGCTCTGTGATGGATTGGCAACCTATCCAGTGTGTACCCCTGCCTCTCACCCTATGTGCACTGGGATAGGCTCCAGCAAACCTCCGTGATCTGGAATTAGTGATGAATAAGCGGGTTAAAAGATGAATGAATAAATGTAAATACAGCTGTTGGTTCTTAATGAAAAAAAAAAATAGGCTAGATAATACAATGATAAATCCTTAAAAAAGAACAAAATCAAGCGAAAAGCATTAACATTCTCAAAAACAAAGTCCCGAAACCAGATGTTTTCTGAATGACACTGGAATATTACCTAATGAGATAAAAACACAGTACAATCAAGGTGAAGGGTATTGTGTATTTAAAGAATGTTCCATACCAGCTAGTTAGTAAATATGAGATGTTCAGGAAAGTCATTCCAGCAGCAGTAATTTAAGAAGTCGACAGCATCTAGCGGTAAGATGACTCACATTAGAAGATTTTGATTATTTTGGGAGGTGCAAACCTTTAGTGTTGGACACCATCCACAGCAGGGAAAAGGTGAGTCACAAGTGCAAAAACTCCAAACAAAAATAGAGCATCAGGATGAATCACAAATATATGGAGGACAGCTGAAACCACAGGATCTGGCAGTAGGATCAGATCAGGCAGCGTCCAGAGGAGTAATTAATATTGGATGTCACTGGGGTTATTATTTTATTGTAGTTTCTTTATGTTGCCATTTCTACCTTTTCAAATGTTGGTTGAGAGGTTCTGATGGAATCACAGTTAATTACTGACCTTTTATTGTACATATCAAATAACTCAAATATATTATGATCAGGTCAAAGCACACAAGCAAATACTGTGGATGAAGTTATAAAGAAATGCAAACGTTTTATATGTTGAAGCTCAACAGTGCAGTGGCCACACTACAGCGTCGGCCACAGTACATAAAATTAAAGCAGTGGAAATGGCAACATAATAAGTCTCATAATAAGGGAAATAATTAAAAGTAAAATGAGGGCGGCGCGGTGGCGTAGTGGATAGCACGAATCCCGGGCCGGGATCTTTCTGTGCGGAGTTTGCATGTTTCCTCCGGGTACTCCGGTTTCCTCCCACAGTCCAAAAACATGTAGATTA
>JAOTRA010000024.1:2851763-2862574 GCA_026260255.1 Pseudolaguvia tuberculata | reverse complement strand
GTCCATAGGAGTGAATGTGTGTGTGAATGGTTGTTTGTCTATGTGTTGCCCTGAGATGGACTGGCAACCCGTCCGGGTTGTACCCTCGCCTCTCGCCCTATGTGTGCTGGGATAGGCGCAGCAGATCCCCGTGACCCCGGATTTGGGAATAAGCGGGCAAGAAGATGAATAAATGAATGAATGAATGAATGAATGAATGAATGAATGAATGAATGAAAAAGCAAAATGTTGAAAAATTATCTTAAAAATGCTGTTACTGGATCCAAACAAACTATCCACACTTCATTCATCTGCTTATCTGCTTACCTGCCCGAATCCAGGGTCCTGGGGTCTGCTGGAGCTTGTCCCAGCGCACATATTGCAAAAAACAATATGGCCACACATAGACAAACAATCAGTTACACACACTCACACTCCCTCCTACGGGCAGTTTAGAATCACTGATCAACCTAATGTACATGTTTTTGGACTGTGGGAGGAAACCAGCATGGAGAGAACTCCACAACAAAATCCAAACCCCAAGCTCAGGACTAGAACCCAGAGCGATCGTGCTAACCACTACGCCACCGCACCACCATTGTCTATAATTTCATTCTAAGTATTAATCCATCCTTATTTGATATGTACAATAAAACATTAGGAATAAATTGCAATTCCATCAAATCCTCTAAACTCACAAATAATCCAGTATAAAGCAGCATGCTGAGGAAGCAAAAGAACAAGTAGACAAACTGTGTATGACAAATTTGCCAATTGAATGCTCAGACCTGATCAGCTGATAGCCAGCTTGCGTACGAGGCCCCTGCCTGAACTGCTGCAGTAGGCTTCATTTATGTTGTACTCCGTAATCTGGCAGTACAGATTCTCAGTACAAATCCTAGCAATCGGACTCAAATACTGTAATTCATACCGTCATACTAACAATAAGCAAACACACTGTTCCTCCGTCAGTTCCTGCGCTCAGTAAAAAACCCACCCCCATAACTGGGGATATATCCGTCTACTCTTGTCTTAGTGATATGTTTTTGTAGGTCAGCCTTAGACACAAAGGAGCATTAAGCATAAATTAGCATTTATTAGCCGCCATTATTTCTTAATATTTATAGGAATTCATCTTCCAGCACAAACAAAACCACCAAAATATTTAAAAAAAATGGTCTTTATTACAATTATAGCAGGTGGGAAACACCCTTATCCAAACTTACATTTATCTCTTATATATATCTGCGAAATTGGCGATTAAGGGTCTTGCTAAGGGGTCCAACAGGAGTAGATTGTTGGTGCTGGAAATGGAATCCCATTTCTCCAATTAGCAGTCCAACACCTTAACCGTTGTGCTATCATGTCGCCTTATAGAAATAAAATATAATGAGCTTATAATATAATCTCATTATAAAGGCGGTGGCATAATTGTTGCCTTACAGAAAGTATTGGTTTCCTCCTATAGTCCAAAAACACTTTAACATTTTTACAGAAAGCCAGATGAAGATGTTTGGTCCTTCAAGAGAAATTTGGAGGTGATGTTGTAAAGAAAAACTCTCCAACATAATATAGGGATAAATCCTGAATATAACCAGAATTGATTCTGTAATCCTAAATAAATCACATATCCGATTTGCCTTCCTTAATGACACTTATTAATAACAAACTATTTAATTGATTAATAATGGGAAAGATAAAATATATAAATATCTGTATTGGAGGGTGTAACAAAACTTCAGCATCTATTTGATAACTCTACAATGTCAATACAGTATGTACCCAGACAAATGTAACTTAGCATACACAGCATGGTCAGTGGTGGACCAAAATCAGAGATGCCTTTGTGCTTGAGTCCAAACAGAATCCCACAATGACACCCAGAGCATGATGAAACCCTGAGACACAAGGTCTAGACCATAACATCAACAGACCTTTGAATTAGGTCTGAATTTCGAGCACGGTTTACAGTAGAGTTAGTTCCTGATCCAAAATGGACCTTGCATCATTCTCTATCCTAATACTAATACTACATCCTGTCAATCCTGTCAAAAAGCTTTAGTGTCCTGAACCTGAACTTTTGAATAGTTCTACAAGTTCTTAATTGGTGACATGATATAGCAGTTCCCGTGTCTTACTGTTCTATCATGAGGTGGCTCATTGGACACCTAATACACTGCATTCTATAGTTGTCATCCTGGAACATTTCACTGACTGTGTTGTGTTGTGTTTTAAAGCATAAATGAGTTTTCCTACAACATGTTGATGAAGGCAGGTATTTCATTTAATACATTTAATTGGACAGATTGTAAGAAAACCCACGCCAATTAAAGTGAAATGCATAATACAGAGAATCTATACAGTAAAAAGCCAACTAGGAAAGTTGACATCTAACAATGGTAAAAAGTGAAAATCAAGGATGGTGTAGTGGTTAGCACGGGCTTATCACAAGCTTATCAAGAAGGCGGTTCAATTTCCGCACAAGGCCTGCCTTGATACTCCATTTCCCCCCCCCCCCAATCCACAGTACATTAGGTTGATTGGTGATTATTAATTGGTCATAGGAGTGAGTGTGTGTGTATGTGTGTGTTTGTTATTTGTATATGACCCTGTGATGTAACGGCCACCTGTCCAGGGTTTTCCTATCATTTTTGCCCTATGTGCGCTGGGATTTGCTCCAGCAGAACAATGTAACCCCAATTTGCGAAAAATTTAATTGGAAGATAAATGAATGAATGAATGAATGAATGAATGAAAACACATTCAAATCTATGGACAAATTAGAATCACTAATCGACCTAATCTGCATGTTTTTGGAATCAAACTCGGGACCTTCTTGTCGTGAGACCACTACGCCACCGCTCCTTGAATGAAAATCAATTAAGTGATATTTCAATCATCAGTTTCAATCAATAATTTCACTTTTCAGTTGATTTAAGATATTAGATAGACATCCAGCCTTCAGTAAAACAAATGAAATAGCAATATGTGTATACCAATAAAACATTTTCAATTCAAATATTCTTTATCTCAATTGAATTATGCTTGCATAATTATGCTTTCATTATCTGCTCCATCTAACACTTGTTTCTTTGTGACCACCAAATCAGGATTTTACAAACTCTTCGATCTTTCTTGTACACGCCAGGAATCTTTTTTATGTTGTCCAAGATCAGATTTGAATATCTCGCCGCAGCAACACTCTGTCTTCCACCATCTGTCACAGATGACAGTAAAGTCTCTGGGCCAAACCTCAATTCAAAGACCCCTGAATCCTCGTTCTGCATTCCAAACACACACTGAGGCAGAACCAAGAGCCAGGTCTTCAGTCATCTGCCACACAAAAGCCATCTACAGTTTGTGAGCCCATTGGCACAATCAGCAATAGAACTGGAGATTTTTTTTTTTTTTGCTACTATGGTCTGAGGCATTCATTAGACAAACAGTTCATCAGCTCAAGAAACTTGGATGCTGAATTGGCTACTGGTAAGATGGTTTTGGAGTATTACAGCGCTGCAGTGATTCAGCGTTAAATCTTATCCATGTAATGCACTGTTTTTACTGTAAGTTTCTTGAGAACACATCCAGCTTCTCTAATATTCGATAAGGCAAAGATAACGATAATATATGTAAACTGGATTAAACCAAAGGATTTTGGTATCACTGCTGAATATAATCTACATATAAAGTTGCATAAAAACTGCATCAATGTTTTAGCTCAAGGGTTGAGGTGTTTGCCTGCTGATAGGAAAATAGTGGGTTAGATTCCCAGCACCACCAGGATTCCCATGCATAGGCCCCGATCAAGGCCTTCCTAAGACAAAATGAAAAGAAATGTGTGTGTGTGTGTGTAAATGTGTCCTTTTTGAGAACACTATGAGTCACAAAGAAAGATGCATTGGTATGATGTGTGAAAATCTTAGTTAAAAACGACATGTGCAGCTGCATTCTGAATCTTCTAGACCTGCTAGAAGCGAGTTACAGTAGTCAAGTGTAGAAATGACAAGAGACTTTAAAAGCATCCAAGTGTCCTGAGTGGATAACAATAGATGCTTATTGATGCCAAAGTATTGCACAGTGTGTGGGTCTGTTCTAGTCTCTTATACATTTTCACACCTGTCCACACTGTAAAACTTGTTCATTTCTATACACTTCGATAAAAACAATATAAAATGGGCAGCATGTTACGGAAAATCAGATATAGCACCAGCATTTCATCGGCAGACCAAAAAAAAAGAGCATCCCAGTGTTGGCAATCAAATAAAGCATTAACCTTGAATCCGAGCTCTGCCACAAGCAGTCTAAAACCGGTGGCCATGATAACACTGTGGAAGAGGGGTAAAAAAGTGTTTCTTAGTCTATTTCCTCTCTCGCCTCTTTGTTCCTGATCACTAATGATGCCTCATCATCTAATTCGGATAATGGTTCTCAAATTACAGCTTGTGTTTTCCAAAGCGGCTAACTCTAGGAAGAAACAACAAAAAGCCATTAAGCATACTGCACTGCAATGTGTTGCAATCAAAAGCATGAACCCAGCCTCAGAGATCTGTGGAATAGAAGAAGGGATGGAGAAAGAGGTTTCCTTTTTCTCTCTCTCTCTCTCTGTAGAACAGGAATGCAAATACAAAGAGGCACATCTGTGGTAAGGCACATGAAAAATATTTTGGTGGTTCGTGTTGACTCTACATATTAATAAAATGGTTTTTTTCTCTCTTTATATTTGATAATTATTATAATACATATAAACACAAAAGAATCAAACTGTGTATCCTGTTTCAGCATGTGCACCTTGAGAATTCCGTTTTCCTTGCTGGTGTGATTGCTTGGCCTACATACATAACTTTCTGTGTCAACATCAGCTCACCTCACGTTCATCTTATCAAAGACACACACACACACACACACACACACACACTTGGACCCCTACTGAATACTAAGGCTCACTTTTCACCTAGGCAACTTCATTCTAAAAATATTTTCCAGTGTCTCAGCACTTGGACTAGTTGGTGCATACAACAGCATTTAATGTATTGACTTTATAAAATATGGCAAGAAGCTATAACCCTCACCACCACAACTACCACCACCTAAGGTCATTAACATGACAAATTCTGAGTGTACTACACACACACTCTCTCTCTCTCTCTCACACACACACACACACACACACACACACACCTGTAGTAACACTCTTAGACACTTAAAACACTACCTCACACAAAGACTATATATGAAATTTCATGTATAAATCTGACCTGTCCATGGTCCTACTTCTCACCCTATGTGCACTGGGATAGGCTCCAGCAGACCCCCGTGACTACGAATTAGGGAATAAGTGGGATAGAAGATTAATGAACCTTTTGTGTAATACATGTACAAATTTCACACTATTTTACAATATTTTCTCCCACTATTGTTAAGGTTAAGCACAGGCGAGAACCAAACTGTAAGAACAATGCTTTATTCATGGTAATACCAACTTAAACACAAACTAAAACCAAACCCTACATTAAAGCTGAACTAAAGACATTTAGCTTAACCTGGAGCAGAACTAGGAACAGGACGAAGATCCAGACTAGAACATGGGAACTCAGACATAGTAAACTTGCAACAACCCACAAACAATAATCCGTACCATCATTAATATGGCACTCACCTCAAATAAGGCACCATCGCCCGGATCGCATTCCCAATCAGAGGGCAGGTGTGGTTAGTTAACACTGGGGTTGTTGGACTGTAAAATTGTTGCTGGAAACTCTCTCTTTGATTTTATGTGGTTGTACTGTTGTGATGGGTTTTTTTTTTTTACTTTTTAGCAAAATAAGTATTATAATTGATTACATAAGTTCATGTTATGTTCATTCATTCATTCATTCATCTTCTAATCCGCTTATTCTCTAATTCCGGGTCACGGGGGACTGCTAGAGTCTATCCTAACACATATAAGGTGAGAGGCAGTGGTACACACGGCACAGGTCAGCAGTCCATCGCAGGGCCACACACAGATGAACAGCTACATTCACTCCTATGGGCAATTTATAATCACCAATCAACCTCATGTTTTTGGACTGTGGGAGGAAACCGGAATACCCAGATGAAACCCATGCAAGCAGGAGGAGAACATGGAAAGTCAGCCGATAAAGACTTCTGGTCTTTTGTTGTGAGAACGACTGTGCTAACTCCTATGCCAACGCGCCGACCTGATAACATAAATTATTACAGATAATAAAGTCACACTGAACAGTACTTGTTAATGAAATCAGTTTGGATGCACTGGGCACTTAGCTAGACCCAGAGGTTGGGCTGTAATTGAACGTCAAAATCTGATTGGCGGATGATTCTGTCGCTAATACTGGCACTCAATTATTCATTCATCTTCTTACCTGCTTATTCCCTAATTCGGGGTCACGGAGGTCTGCTGGTGCCTATTCCAGCACACATGGGGCAAGAGGCGGGGGTACACCCTGGATGGGTCACCAATCCATCGAAGGGCAACACATAGACAAACAACCATTCACACACATTCACTCCTATGGACAATTTTGACTCACCAATAAACCTAACGTGCAAGTTTTTGGACGGTGGGAGGAAACCGGAGCACCCGGAGAAAACCCACGCAAGCGCAGGTAGAACATGCAAACTCTGCACAGAAAGATCCCCGGCCCGGAAATCGAACCCGGGACCTTCTTGATGTGAGGCGACCGTGCTAAACACTACGCTACTGCGCCGCCCTAGGAACTCAAATATAACTTTTTATTTTTAATTGATTACTTAATAAATTTGACTTAAAGACTTGCCCAAACAGTTTATTATGCAGTATATAACATAAATAAAGAAATAACATCTTTTTTTTTTTCTATTGCTAAGGTGATATAATGATTTCTCGCTGGATCCATTGACAATAATTGTGGCTGTGAGTAGTATTTAAAGTGGAGGCCATTTTAAAGGATCAGACCAGCGGTGTGGTGTAAATGAGCCACTCATGCTGATGAAGTTAGAGAGCTCGTAGTGGCATAAGGCAATGGTCAGACCCTTCAACAGCTCTCGGCCCTGCTCCGTAAGCCATTGCATCAGGTTCCAGTGCTTTTAAAGCACTTCTGGCAAAGGCTGGGTGAAGAGGGCCAGGAATGTGAACTGCTCTACTGCTGAAAAATTTCCACCAGACCTTGTTAACAGTGCAGAATATCAAGCCTACTTAGTATTACTGCAGAGGTCAATCCTAATCAAATTCAATAAACAGTTTATAACAACCTTCAGATCGCAACCCGACTGCATAAAACACCCCAATATTATAACACCAGACGTTCTGGTAGATATTTTTTTCATTTGATTTGGATATACTTTATTGATCCCATAAGGGAAATTCTTTTTCCTCATATCCCATCTTAGTAAGTTGGGGTCAGAGTGCAGGTTCAGCTATTGTACAGCACCCCTGGAGCAAGAAGGGTTAAGTGTCTTGCTCAAAAACTTAACAGTGGTGGACTTGAGCCAAGGTCTTCCTTGGTAGTGGTGAAGCTTGAACCCAGGTCTTCCAGGTCAACCGATCAACAACTATAGTAAAATATATCTGTATGTCCACCGCACATATTCGAGACCAAGACATTCTCTCATATTGTAAATATGTCCTTTCTGTGTCATTCCACAGGTCTTTTGCACTCTATATTGCCATGATTTGCTTAGCAACAAAGTAACTGTGCGCCTGAATCACAGGAAATTGCAGTCGGTGTAAGACAGTTAGACAGTTAGCATGACTGCATCAACATGCTGATGTTTTTCTTAAGCAATGCCAGCAAAGAAAATGCTTCCTTTGCATTCAGCGGAACGGTAGCCAGGTCTGCTTTAAGAGCATGGTATGAAGCTGCTATCAATTTCACTGACCTTCACTTTCGCTCATGCCTTGCAAATGTAATCAAGTGGAGCTCTATTCTAACCTTTCTTCACACTTCAGTTGTACAGTTCACAGGCGAGGGGCTGAGAAAGATGTTTCACCTCCACCTTCGAACATAGAGAAGACCACTTCATAAACCACTCAAAAAAAAGGGACAGCCACAAAGATACATGATGTCCATCGGAATAGAGGGGTTGGCTTTCTTTTCTTCATTATTCCTTCAAATTTTTTGAGAGAAAGAAACTAGGAAGCAGGCTACTTAGGTATTCCTGTAGAAGGCAGGCATTTGGATCATTTGGAGGCAGTTCACACAAGCACAGCGTGCCCTGTTTTACACAAGCACACACACACACACACACACACACACACACACACACACACACGCAGACACACACACCATTCCTCACAACCAGCAGGTGAAATTTTGTATGCATGGCTGGGACTCTTGGCTGCAGTGGTAGTTGCTAGGCGACAGCAGAGGGGAGCTGACATTAGAAAAAGCAAATTGACCACAGGAGGGCTAATCTAGCATGAAACAACAGCTGGCCAGCCATTTTCACTCACTGGCCAGGACTGGGCGTCTGTTGAGGGCTACAACCCTCCCTACATTTCTTGCATGCGAACAGCCCCGAAGGACCACCTAATCAGGAGCCCTACTCAGCCTCTGTTCTTCACCTGGATTTCACACAATAGAATCTACATCAGTGTATGGCTGTACTTTTTATTGCCTCAATCAAAAATCTACAAGTGCAGCTATCCAACTGTGAAGAAATGGCCAGCTGGGCCACTCAGCACATCTGGCCATTTGTCCTAAATGGATGATGAAAGTTCCCATGACAGTAAATTGTTTGAGTGACAGCTCCTACAATTTCAGTGTGTCCATGGGAATCCAGACCAGTGGAGTGCTGTCAAGTTCAGGCCTGGGTTGGTGAGGTCTAACAGCAAAGAACGCAGCAGTTTCCGATAATTCTGACTGATGATTGACGTTGTGAGGATCTTAATGATGCTAAAGGCAGCTGTCAGGCAGACTGGTGTCTGCTACCCAGACGGACTCTGCTGGGTTGTCAGGTCAAAAGTTTACATAGGTTTGTCTGAGATAACACAAAGACATGAATCTAAATGACGGGAGAAAGTTAAAACAAGGACAAATAGTCAAATCAATATTGAGTGATACATGTAGACAAAAAAATGCTACCCATATCATCCACCCTGTTATACCGGACAGCTAAGGTGACTGAACTCTGAGCTTTACTGTGCACACATTTCAGCAGTTAATGGAGTAGGCAAGTATAAGAGAGTGAAACTACACACTATATGAGAGCTGTGTGAACAACGACCGGCTCTAATGAGAGCCTAGCTCTACCTCTATGACAAAACAACTCACTGTAATGATGTGGTGGGCTTCCCTGCCTGCTGCTGCTAGTGGGGGGTCTCCTCCCAGTCAACACACTGCCCATATAATCACAGGTCATCAAATACACTCACTGCGTCCTAACAAAGCACCCCAATCAACTACCCATTACTTAGATTAAGCGCCCACTGTAGCGGCATTACACTGCCTCTCTGGGCCTTATCAACTCAACTTCACATATGCAGCAATTACAGCACTTTCAGGAGTTTTAAGGACCCGCACACCAAGGGGGTACAATGTGTAGTTAATGGATAAGAGCATTATATTTATCATGGATTTAAAAAGAAAAAAATTTCATTGAATTATTTTAAAAAGAACTTAAAGAAGTATAATCAAAGTGGTTAACAAAAAGAATAGTAAAGTAGAGGAAAGGTAAAGGCTAGCACAAATACCACCAATAAGGCTACAACAAAAACAGACTCCATTTGAAGGGCCAAATTTAGTTACCTATTATACATTCTGCTCTATTAGTGCTATATTAGTATATTGGTTACATGTTTAACTAGCTGATGAGACAGATGATGAACAATGATTCTTTAGGAAAAATCCTAAAGGTCTTGAATCAGTATACGGTGATCTGAATACTGCTGCAACTGATTGCACTTGACTTGAGTAGAAGAATCGCTTTAGTGGTGTATGGGTGTATGTTCGTTGGTATACCACACCCTGCATGCAGTCTGATCGCACCCCATCCAATCTCCTAATCAGCACAGCAGTACAGTCAGTGGACTGTTAAAGTAACTAAATAACTCTGGAATATCCATTTATTTGGGTTTATTACTGCTTACTGGAGTTATAACCTGTTTCAGACTATTTGGTCTGATTCTATATATAACCGGGACAAATTTACATCATTAATATTTATGAGTCATAAGGAAATGTGAGACATGTAGTAAGACAAGGCAGGACAGCATCTTTAGTAAAGGATGCTAAAGTTATAGTTAACATCCTGTCATGGTTATGTATGACCTCCTGTCAAGGAAGCGAAATCAATCTACCATTAGTCTATACTTAATCCCCCATTGCTCCCACATCAAGCAGTGTTTCTGCAGGAGTTTTTATTAGTCCTCAAAGTAGGTCTAGAATTTTATTCTAATATAAAATACTTCTACGGTGGCCCACTGGTACAGAACTTGACATTTAATAAGCAAACTTAAGAACCTTACAAAACAATGGAATCAAGACAAGATTTCGGTTGAGTTGTGAATCAGTTTCATTTGGTTGAGAACTTGTTTGCTTATTGAATTCCATATTGTTGCAACTTGTTTCTGTTGCATCCTGGCTGCTTTCATTATGTCCTAATTTTAGATTTGCTTTTTGAATGCTGTTGTGTTGTGCACTGCTCATGTGAGAAAACACTCAATAGTAGCCCTATGCTAGAATTTTGTTTTCTGTCAATAATGCAGAATAGCTGCAAGCTAGGGTTGCAACATCCAACAGTCCATTGCAGGGCCACATATAGACACACACACACACACACACACACACACACACACACACACACACACACACACACACACACACACACACACA
>JAOTRA010000024.1:2801354-2812703 GCA_026260255.1 Pseudolaguvia tuberculata | reverse complement strand
TGGTTGTTTGTCTATGTGTTGCCCTGAGATGGACTGGCGACCCGTCCAGGGTGTACCCCCGCCTCTCACCCTATGTACGCTGGGATAGGCGCAGCAGATCCCAGTGACTCTGAATTAGGGAATAAGCAGGTAAGAAGATGAATATGAATGAATGAATGAATGAATGAATGAATGAATGAATGAATGAATGAATGAATGAACATTGTGTTTATATGAATGTAAAACTTCAAAGTAAACACTTCTAAAATCCCCTACTGGAAAGTGACAAAGGGAAACAGAGAAGGCGTGTGAACAGACTGGACGTATGACAGCGTGATTCATTCCTTTAAAGCTGAGTGGGAGACAAAAAGATGGATCTCTGTTCTCCCACTTCTGACAGTCTACAAGACCAGAGAATTAAAATTCCACCACTGGTTCTCTAAGGAGACGATAAACCATTTTTTATTTTGAACAAATTGCAACGCGGTACGATTTAATATTCTATCCCATGTACTTTTATTGATTTTTATCAGATAGTAGTTTGTAAATTTGTCGCTGCATTGCAGGGATGCCGTGTATAAATGAGCGAGAGGAGTTAGCGTTCATCGTGAAAAATGAAAAGAAAGAAAGTATTTTTTTTGCCATTCGCATTAGTTTGTTTTGTTGTTAACAAATCGCTTGTGGTGGATATATTTTATTCGATATAAACACACATAACCAAGCAAATGAGAAAAAGATAGACAGGGCTTGATTCTTTCAAGCTCAGACAGTTGTTGTCTGCGGATGAAGTATCCTTTGATTGTAATATATTTTAGGACACATTACTGCCGCATCTATAATCAGTCATGCACACTTTCTTGATTTCTTTTATGCTTTTATGGTGTTAAGAGAAGTATTGAAGCACATATTCAATCATTGCACAAATACATAACAGAATAGTCCGTCTGACAGCAAACCCATCATTGCTGTTTACTCTGCTCGCTATTCGATTCCATAATGCCATGTGCCGTAAGACTTAACCCTTTCATAACAGCACTCACAAATTCCCAAGGCAGTGTAAAATTAATTTAAACAATGCAGTTCAATAAATAAGCTGCAATAGTATAGCCTTGTTAAAAGTAGCCTTTCAGTCCTGAATAAAGTGCAGAGGCAGACACAATGCATTCCACTTCCAATTTTCATTTTAGGGGAAGTGGTGGCTCATAGGTTAAGGTGAGGAGTTGTTGATCGGACCAGGTTCAAGCCCCACCACCGCCAAGGAAGACCTGGGCTCAGTCCGCCTGTTGGGTCCTTGAGCAAGACCTTAACCCTTCCTGCTCCAGGGGCGCTGTACAATAGCTGACCCTGTGCTCTGACCCCCAACTTACTTAGATGGGATATGCGGAAATCAAGAATTTCCCTCATAGGATCAAAAAAGTATATAAAATAAAATTAAACAATGACTACACTGTATATCAGCCATAAGAACAAGAAGAAATTTGGGTTTGCAGACATCAACAAAGCAGTGAGCAAGATTGATGCATTGGGTAGTAAAAATAATTTAAAAAGCAAGAAAAGAGAGAAAGAAATATTTAAAAAAAAAAAAAGACTGAACTGAATAATTGCTTTATCAATACTCTTCAATCAATAGGTCTATGTGCTACTATAAAAAAACGCAGGGTTTTGACTATCTGATCCCGGCACACCAAAGTCATTCACATAGCCTGTTCTCACAGCTTCTTCCAAACCCCCGAAAGTAAGGATTGTAATAAACACTGACTAAATTTAGCTAAGACCTAAAGCCACTCTCCTTGTGGAAGCTGTAATTCCTCTGGCCGGTAGACAATCACCCTGTCTCTGAAGACCAGGCCCTCTTTTACTCTATTGTCCTTCTCTATTCTCCTTGATGGAAAAGAAAAGGTAATTGTATTCTTTCGGTTTGTGTGTGTGTTATCTGTTTGTTAAGTGATTTTGCCAGGTAGGATGTGATCCTAGATTAGATTATTGTCCTATTTTGGTCCTGAATTAACATTTCAATCAACCAAATCATAAACAAATAATGTCATTGGTGTGTGTTGATCAAAAATTCTAAATTGTCCATAGGAGTGCATGTGTGTGTGAATAGTTGTTTGTCTATGTGTCAGGTTGTACCCCTGCCTCTCGCCCTATGTGAGCTGGGATAATCACCAGCAGACCCCCGTGACCATGAATTAAGGAATACGCGTGTACAAAGATGGATGAATAAATGAATGAATGAATGAATGAATGAATATTAAAATAAGTTATGATAGTCCAGGAACAGAATAAGTTAATTTAGACCTTATTTATTATAATTAAAACATTAATGAATTTATATTCAGGGCAACATGTTAGCATAATGGTTATGTGATTGGTGATTGTAAATTGCCACAGCGGATCACTCTTCTCCACACTACCCTGTTCTCTATGTCTGACTCTTTTACCCCAACTACCTGCAGATCTTCCTTCACCACATCCATAAACCTCATCCTTGATCTTCCTCTTTTTCTCCTGCCTGACACCTCCATCCTTAACACTTCTACCAATGTTCTGCATGTCCCTCCTTTGCATATGTCCAAACCAACATTCGCAAATGTCCAATAAATGTAAAATGTTCTGAAACAGTGAACCTGTAGAACTGCATTAGAACAACATTCTTAATATTATAGTCTTTTAGTTTATTAGAAGGAAACTATTCAAAAATGGAATGAGGCAGCTTTTGTGACACAATGATGGCATCAGATTGATTGATTGATTGATTGAAGGAAATATATTGATCCAGAATTAGCAAAGGATGTTAATTCAGGATCACATTCAACTTGACAGAATTACATCCACCCTGTTTGTTATTCTGCATGGACAATAAAGACAGCTCTTAGAATGTAAATAGGTTTTATGTATAGAGTAATAACCTAAATGGATTTCCTCAGCACCAGCAAGGCCTGTGGCTATTTATCTCCCCCCTGCACTAATTATTCATTACAGCTCCGCCGGAGGAAAACAGGCAAAAAAAAACACAGCCAGATAACGGCACAAACAGCTTGCAAAAATTATTTTCTGCTTTCGCCTCTTAAAAAGATTCGTGCATTTCAGTGCCTTTCGTTCCCGAAAAGCTTTGTCGAAGGAACGCCCACAGTTAATAATTCCAACTTCTTTTCTTTACGCTAAGAGAAACAGATTTGCATTTATCACACAGATGCACAGGAGGGAACGACGCAGTGCTTTTCATGATCGTTACCAGTAGGCTTAATGGGAAATGCACACATGCTAATTACCATCAAGCGAAGCAATGATTTTTTTTTTTTTTTTTAGAACTGTGTTCTAGAATCAGCCTAAGGATCATGACAATGTGCTATCAATCTCCAACCAGAGGGTGGGTCTGCGCTGTGATTTTATTGTGTTGACTTGCTTCAACACAATGATTAACCATCACCTACTGGGCCAGCATGGCACTATTTTAACACCATTATCTGGCCATGGCCTCTGACCCTGGTCTAACCTTTTCCTGGATGTATCACATGCACCACCACCAGCTCAGTGGTGCTGAGTTAACTGCTGAGACAGAGGCGTAGGTCCTAATTGTATATGGAGTAATAACTGTATGGATATGTACTTTATGAGCCATCATTTATGTCAAAGTTTGTAGATCATAAACATTTACTGAGATGGATATCAAACTGCAAAATATCGTTAAAAACAAAAAAAAGGAAGAAAGAAAAGGGTAAAAGGAAACTCCATCAAATCTCTGACAGTGACAACAATCTCATTGTCTAACTGTCAATGAGTCCCAGTGAATGATTCACAATGAAAAAGTACCACACTGAATTATGTAACATTATGAAAAAATCTAAACAAACCGAATACCTGAGAGAACTGATATCAAGAAGATGATGATGAAGAAGAAAATGATGATAATGAAGATGAAGAAAGAGAAGAAGAAAAAGCTTCTGACAGTCAGAGTGCTTGATCAAAGTCCATGAATCAGAGAACCGCAGGTATAATATCTGAAAACAATGTTGGCTTTGACCTTGTCTCCAAACTCCTCAAACAGCATGATTGCAGCTCATGTGGTGGACGCCGGAGCTACTACATGCTTTCATGTAGTAAGACTGCCATCCAGTGTTTTACATCAGAAATTACTCTTCCTGCAACAAATTACTGAGAGCCAATTGGCAGTGGTTTTTAAAAAAAACTTAGCAATTGGTAAATTTATACATACATCATTTTAGCCCAGTGTCCTGTAATTAAAAATGGCATATTTGATGGGCAAAGTATTTCATTCATTAAACTTCTAACTCGCTTATTCCCTAATTCAGGGTCACTGGGGTCTGCTGGAGCCTATCCCAGCGCACAAAGGGCGAGAGGCAGATAGGCTCACACACACACACACACATACACACACACACATACACACACACACACACACACACACACACACACACACACTCAGTCCTGTGGAAAATTTAGAATCACCAATTAAACTAATGTTTATGTTTTTGGATTGTGGCCGCCCCCAGGCAAAGTATTTCTGTTTAGAAAAATGTGAGGTTGGCATAACCGTGGGATCAATGTGTAACCATTTCTAAAAACACTGTTTTTTGTAATATTCATTCATTCATTCATCTTCTTACACACTTATTCCAGGGTTTTGCTGGCCCCTATCCCAGCCCACATAGGCCGAGAGGCGGGGGTACAACCTGGACCAGTTTATCTCAGTATTGTAATATTTGTTTTATTAAATAATAATAATAATAATAATAATAATAATAATAATAATAATAATAATAATATACATTGAATTACAGAATTCAAATAATGTGGCACACTTCACATGTGAATTCTAAATTAAATTAGGTAGAAATTACTGTGGAAATGTTCCCATAACAAGCCTGGTTCTTGGTCAACCACAGAAGGGAGAGCAGGCAGATATACTGTAATAGGTGGGTGTTATGGAGTTGAAGTTAAGGAGATAAATTAATGATAGAATAAAAAATTATTGGTGTAATAATATTCTTATGCCTCTTGCCCTATGTGTGCTGGGATAGTCACCAGATACACACATAACATGAAATGATATTCATTTCAACTCATCAGGGTATGACTCCCAAACTGCTGAAGTGTTCGTGAAGTGTGTACAGAGTTGGCCAGAAGTAAACTAAGTGGCTGCGTAGTGCCTCCTTAGCCACCAGGTGGCCCCTAAGAGTACATAAAAGGATTTTTATTTTTTAAACTATATACTGTCTATATCTTAGAAGCATAAAACATTGATATGATGTAAGCAGCACAGGTAAAGCACTCTCACATGATACTAAGCATGTTAAATATATAATTGTGACAGGGTTCGACAATCTTTATTTTGCCTGCACTGAGGGACCTTTGATGAATATCTGCTCTGAGTCCTTCAAAAGCTTGGGCCGGCTCTATCATCAAAGTAATCATAAAATCTGAAGACAGATTTTAGTGAAAATAATAAAAATAAATGTGTAAATCAGCGCTGTTAGTTATTCAATAAAAGACTTACATTGGTGTCCATTTGACAAATGAAAATAGATATTAATAAAATTAAGAGAAGAAAAAAGATACTAGTAAATGTGTATCAAATCATTAGTCATTAATCCACCAATATTATAATAAAAATATGCAATGTTTTTTAAAAGTGACTTTACTAATTGTGATAGTTATTAAAAAAAACATTATAGGTCATAGAGAGGTGAGTTTTACAGAGACCCTGTGGTACTATATAATATATATTATATATTTTGACAGTTATACAGATGTGAACACAGAAAAAAGCAAATAAATATATGTAATAATTGTGAGGCCAGTTTACAGTGCCATAGTATGATTAAATGAATGTTCATTTATTGTCTATACTATCTGCATAGTACACAGAAATCTGGGACATTCTGTACTATTATTAAATAGTTTTTGATGGGTTTCCGAGGTGTGTGGTGGAAGGATGTGACAGATTACATAAGAAAATGTTTCTCAAGTAGCTCATAATTAGATACCAGCAAATAAAAAATTGGCATATATATTTTTCTTCTTTAATGCCATTTCTTTGTCCATAGGAGTGAATGTGTGTGTGAATGGTTGTTTTTCTATGTGTTGCCCTGAGATGGACTGGTGACCCGTCCAGGGTGTACCCCCGCCTCTCGCCCTATGTATCCTGGGATGGGCGCAGCAGACCCCCGAGTTAGGGAATAAGCAGGCAAGAAGATGAATGAATGAATGAATGAATGAATGAATGAATGAATGAATGAATGAATGAATGAATGAATGCCATTCTTTATACATTCTCTAGCTTAAATTCATGCAAAACAAAGAATGCCTCAATGTAAATTGTAAACATACATTTAAATGTCACATTTCCATTTGCCTGGTAATGCAAATATTAACTGTACAAATGTGAATCACTTTCATCTAACTTATTTGTATGTATATACAAAGGTTACAAATTATGTAAATGCTTTATTCATTCATTCATTCATTCTTTCATTTTCTTACCTACTTATTCCGTAATTCAGGGTCACGGGGGTCTGCTGGAGCCTATCCCAGCGCACATAGGGCGAGGCAGGGGTACACCCTGAACAGTTCACCAGTACATCGCAGGGCCACACATCAACGAACAACCACTCACACACACATTCACTCCTATGGGTTCTAATGTACATGTTTTTGGGCTGTGAGAAGAAACCGGAGTACCTGGAGGAACTCAGAAAGATTCCCAGGAATAAAATCTATATAAATTCTGACATTAGAAACATACACTAACTAGACATACTGTAACATATCAAGGCATTGTTGAATTCATATCCACTGTTCCAATGTTTGTATCATAGCAAAGTGTGTTTACAAAAATATTATTAAACTTATAGCGTATAGTAGCTCGACCCTGTTGCAATCCATAAGGGCAACACTGTTATTTATTCATTACTGTATTCATTGAAATCCTGCACAGCAACTCTGAATTTCATTAGGAAGCCACTACAGCTCTCCGTGCACTGAACTCAATAGTGTACATTTGGATTACAGTTTCATTTTAGAAAAGCCACAAAGCCTATAGACATTTCCTTTTGTTGGTAAATGATACAGGCAGTAATTGGATTGTGACACAATCTTAGTTGTGTTTTATACTCCAGCACATTGTATTTGAAATAAAACAATGACTAAAAAGTTAATGTACAAAATGTCGGATGTAAATTGAGTTTCTACATACAAACAGTGCACTAAACCCACCCTTCATCTCAGAGGTACATTAATACTTTTTGTAAAAGAAAAAACAACTTCAACAGTAATGCTAATCTAGGAAAGACCAGCCTTTTCGTTTTAGCATGTTTGGCTCCCTATGTTTGGCATTAAGAGAGAAAACCGAGAACCCAAATTGATTTATCACACATAACATAACACATAACATAACACATAACACGCTAGGACTCTGCCTCTGTCAATAAACGTACACTATAGTTTAGCCTATAGTTTGTGGAATTTTCATGGGTTCACAGCTGGGTTTCATGGGTTCACAGCTGGGTTTCACGGGTTCACAGCTGAAAGCACACAGTTGTAGAGGTCTTGTGGCGGTACATTATTGCTTAGAGCTAGAAGAGATGCTGCATTATGGTCAGAGTGGAAGAAATTAGAGCACAAAGCCCTACTAGAATACTGCCTGTACCACCGACCTATTCACCCAACAATAATGCCTAAACCTATTAATACTTCAAACTGTAGTGGCAAACTTTTTCAGAGAGTTTTTCATTCATTCATCTTCTTACCCACTTATTCCATAATTCAGGGTCACGGGGGTCTGCTGGCGTCTATCCCTGCACACATAGGGCAAGAGGCGGGGGTACACCCTGGACGGGTCGCCAGTCCATCTCACGGCCACACATATACAGACAACCATTCACACACACATTCACTCCTATGGACAATTTACAATCACCAATCCACCTAATCTACATGTTTTTTGAGTAAGGAAACCGGAGTACCCAGAGGAAACCCACGTAAGCGCGGTGAGAACATGCAAACTCCGCACAGAAAGATCTCCAGCCCGGGTATCGAACCTGGGACCTTCTTGTTGTGAGGCAACCGTGCGAACCACTACGCCACCGCGTCACAGAGTTGGTGGTTTCAACTTTTTAATCTTGAGCATACAGAACAAATAAATAAAATAATGTAGAATGCATTTAGTTATGGAATGTTTAATGTTAATCTATGTCATGTGATCTACTGTTATTTTTTTAACAATACATTACAAGTCTGTATAGATCATAACAAACCAGATTGTTTTTATATTTTTTATTTTATAAGAAATTGATCATTGCTCGATTTTGTTAGATGAACTATAAAGTACAGCACTGCACCACATGGAAATCACAATATGGGCTCAGGAATACTTCCAGAAAACATTGTTGATGAACACAATGCACCGTGCCGTTCGCTGCTGACGGCTAAAACTATATAGGACAAAAAAGAAGCCATATCCAAATAATGAGTAGCCAAATCCAATGAAGTTTTACATTTCAATGTTTTATTCAGAATAAATAATAGATAAGTGGAAAATGTTCTGTGGTCAAACAAATCAAAATTTGAAGGGAAACTGGGACGCCATGTCACCTGGACTAAAGAGGACAAGGACAACCCAAGTTGTTATCAGAACTCAGTTCAGAAGCTTGCATCTTTGATGGTATAAGGTTGCATGAGTGCATGTGTTTTGGGTAGCTTACACATCTGGAAAGGCACCATCAATGCTGAAGGGTATATCCAAGATCTAGAACAACATATGCTCCCATCCAGACATTGTCTCTTTCAGGAAAGACCTTACAATACCCGACCCCATATTACATCAAATACAACATCATGGCTGCAAAGGAGAAGGATCTGGGTACTGTAATACCTGCAGTCCAGATCTTTTACCCATAGACTAAGATGAGACAAAAAAGACCTAAGACAGTTGAGCAACTTGTCTCCTCAGTCCCCAGACGTTTGCAAATTGTTATAAAAAGAACAGGGCATTCCACACAGTGGCAAACACGGTCTTGTCTCAGCTTTTTTGAGATGCATTTTTTTGGACTGTGGGAGTAAACCGGAGTACCCTGTGGAAGGAGACCTATGTAAGCACGGAGAGAACTATGCACAGAAAGATCCCCGGCTTGGGAATCAAACCTCGAACCTTCTTTTTGTGAGTGGACCATGCTAACCACTACGCCACCGCACCACCATCAAACACACATCAGAACAAATAAATAAAATTTATCAGTAATCATCAAACATCAGTTATTTATTCTGCCCTCCTGCCACCAGAGGTCAACATCCCCAGAATATTAGCTGTCCTATCACATTTTCTGTATTACCTCCAGTTTGGTTATGCTATTTAAGCTATCGTTTGTAGAACAATGTTGCCTCATTGTGTGCCATACTAAGTGTTTGACTATATTCTCTTCTTCTCTGGTTTTTGATCTCTGGCTGCTTTTGTCTCTGTATTTTTGTACCGTGGTTTGGATTTGACTGCCTGTTTTTCTTTGGATTTTTGTGTACCAATCATTGCCCATATTCTGACTAAGCTTAAATAGAAGCCTTTTCCCTAAAGAATATTTTGCCTGCTTTAGATCCAGAGGATTAGTGTGCATCCAAGTCACTGTAGATTTCTACACATTCACATTACAAGCTTTTCAGGAGCAACTCACATCCTGGTAAGTGCCGTCTGCCAAGAGAGTGATATGTAAAAAAAAAACAGCCTTTTTTACCTCCTGGGGGTACTACGAATATCTTGTTATACCATACGGGTCTAATACCCCTGTGGTCTTCAAATCTTTCATCAATGATATAACATCAATCTTTCATATTCTCTTAAATATCTGTGTTATCGCTTCCATTGATGACATTAGGAAAGGACATTTTTATGTATTGACAAACTCTCACGTGTTTCATGTGCGTACAGTATTGCAGCAGCTGCTGGCCTATAAAAGTATGGAAAGAAGTGTTTCAAGTTTCTAAGTTAATGCATCAGCTCTCAGGCTGTGTCCATGGATCAAGTAAAGTCAAAGCAGGAGATTCATCTTTAATTACAGCACCCCGGTTACACAACGCAACACTTAAAGCCTTCTCTGTACTCAAAGCCAGGTTCACTACAGCACCAGTTCTACATTCAACTTCATTTGCCTTGAGATGGACTGGCGACCCATCCTGCCTCTCGCCCTATGTGTGCTGGGATAGGCACCAGCAGCCGTGACCCCGAATTAGGGAATAAGCGGGTAAGAAGATGAACGAATGAATGAATGAATGAATGAATGAATGAATGAATGAATGAATGAATGAATGAATGAATGAACAATTTGCTGTCTCAGCAAAGTGATATGGCATAAATCCAAAATTTGTCTATTAACTTTTTTCAAAAAACTTGGTAAAATATTGGTAGATCTTTACCGTATTTTCCGGACTATATGGAGCATCAGATTATAAGACACTGTATCAATGAATGAATGCATTTTCATACATAAAGGGTGTCGGATTATAAGGTGCACATAGGTGGTGTAAAGGGGATTTTTCTAAAGAAGTATGCATCTTATAGTCCGGAAAATACGTTACTTTTACAGGCTCAGCAGTGTTAATCATAGGCGATAATAACACTGCATAAGCACTAAAAAAAAACATCATTATTTATTAACAGATTAACCAGATGAGAGATAAGTGAGCTGAGAACATTTGCATAATATTTAACAAATTACACAATCGCAATGAAAAACACCTTTGGCTCTCTTAAACTGGCTTAAAATTGTCTTATCAATTCCTATAGAAAGGGCCACAATTCTCACCGTGCCAACAAAGAGAAATGTAGCCCAGCAGATGGCGCTGTTACTAACAACAACATACGTGTTGAAAAGTCATGGCAGGAAATTAAACTGTCTTAGTGTCGCCATCATTATATATTCATTTATTCTTTCATCTTCTTACTTAGTCAACAAAAAATGTTATTTTTATATAAATTTGAATAATTATAAATTATAAGTTATGAAATATTTTTTAATTAAAATTTTTATATTTATAAATTATACCCATAACAAAACATGTAGAACATAAAGTTTATATTTTAGAATGTGTATTTCCACAGTATTTTAGCATTTTTAGTAAAAATAAATAATTATTATTTATTTTTTTGAAGCTGAAGCGGTGGTGGTCTACGGGCCTCCTGCCTTTTGCCCTGTGTGCACTGGGATAGGCTCCAGCAGACCCGTTACCGCAAATTAGGGAATAAGCAGGTTAGAAGAATGAATGAACTGTTTATTTTAATAATAAGATCTATCTATCTATCTATCTATCTATCTATCTATCTATCTATCTTTCTATCTATCTATCTATCTATCTATCTATCTA
>JAOTRA010000024.1:2781718-2794871 GCA_026260255.1 Pseudolaguvia tuberculata | reverse complement strand
TGTGTGTGTGTGTGTGTGTGTGTGTGTGTGTGTGTGTGTGTGTGTGTGTGTGTGTGTGTGTGTGTGTGTGTGTCACGGTGGTCTGAGCATATGATGATGTAAATGATATGACAGCGTTTGGGATTGTTACATTTTCAGAGTGAGCACAACATATCAACAGCACAAAAAGAATCTGAGAATCTACTTTAGTCAAGATCTTGAACAATATTCTTAACAAAACTGTTCATCATTAAACATGGCACAATTTTACACAGCATCCCATAAAATATTGACATTTGCAGTCAGTATAATAATATTAGTACAGTTTCTCTTTTGAACTGAATCATCATCACATGGAGACTTGATGGGTTCAGTGAATAATTTAATAAAATTGGAACAGATAGGTCAGTTATTGAAAATACACAATGAAAATACTGGTTCCTCCATGTGATCAGTTTAAGCTAGAACCCGCGAGCGAGCGAGCGAGATCTGTACAAAATAGAGCTTTTTGGTAACCATGATCAGCACAGAAGTCAACATAAACTAGATATGTGTTACTTCATTTTGTCAGGTGAGTAAATCAGAAATCTCTATGTACAGAGTAGATCATTGGAATAATTATATAACGGCTTTAAATCTGTTCTTCATTCCAAAACACTTCTTTCTCTTTTCACCTTTATTCAGTTCCGCTTTCACTCAGTGAAATCTGAGATCCTCACTGTTTTTCTGGCGTGTTGTTAATCAGAGGACCATAAAGTCCATTTGTGTAGTTCTGGTCCTTATGTAGAAGAGTCCTGTCTCTGATCAGGTCACTGAAAGCATAGTCCATTGGTGGCCTAAATCCCAGCGTGGGCATTAGACCTGTTGTAGAGTAAGGAGTCATGAAGGTGAGCCCTCTGCCATGTGCCGAGTAGGCCAGGCGAAGTGGGTTTAGGCCCAGAGGCGTGCCAAGAGGGTATGCGCTGGGGTCGGCGGTGAAGTGTGGACCGTTGGGTTGTAGTGGTGAGAAAGCTGACCGGTTGCTTAGTGTCATGGTTCCGGGCAACACCGGCCTCGGAGCGGAGGACAAGGGATGTTGGGCGCTCTGGAGCAGTCTCTCTGCTGACCAGGTTTCCTCTGGTGGTTTGGCTTGCCCACTGTTGTTGAGGATTTGCTCAATGGCCTGGACAACATCCCTCCCACAACCCTGGAGGACAAGCTCTAGGACACTGCGTTTGTGAGTGGGGAAAACTCTGGTCAGGATGTCAATGGCATTCATATGGCGAGATGAAGCAGAGGAGGGTGAGGGCTCTTGTTCATCTTTGTCTGTGTCTGAATCTGAGCCAAGAGGACTTATTGATGGTGGTGTCTCCTCACCATCTTTCAAGGGTTTAGGAACTGGAGAGCTGATATATGACTCTCCGTCACCGTTTTCAGACCCAGAGCCATGATGTATGTCTGGGGATGAGATCCCAGGCACTGATTCAGTGTCGGCAGATGCAGACTTTCCAGCTGTAGGTTGTGGGGTCACAGATCCTGACAGTGAAGTTTTAGGGAATAACTCAAACTTTTGCATGCTGCATTCTAGAAAAGCAAAAACAAGAAAATGGAAAATAAAGACTTATTAGATCTTTTTAAATAATAATAATAATAATAATAATAATAATAATAATAATAATAATAATAATAATAATAATAATAATAATATCTTTAAGCATTGTCTGGTGGTATTAAGGTATCTTTGACTTACCAGAGTTGCTGTCGCTGCTAACTTGGCTAAACACTTCATAGTTCTGACGGGGCGGAATAATACCGTTGGCTGCAGCGAGCGCAAGACCTTCTGCTGTCCCGTATAGGAGCTGAAGTTCTCGCGCTTCATTTTCTTCCTGCGCCTGCTGTCTGCGCAGCGCCACTTGTGCGGCCATCACTCGCTGTCTCTCGGCTATAAGGGTGCACTTTGCGCACATGCAGTCTTTCCAGCGACAGTAACGTTTGTGTCCTTTAAGCGCGGACACGACGCCGTGATTACGGCAGCGGGCGCACTTGGGCGTGCGGGGATATTTCTCTGTAGGGCGCAGCAGCAGTGGTGGACCTCTCAGCAGACTGCTGGCCATGGACACAGGGATGGAGGCGGCTGCAGCGGCACCTGGATGAACCTGCGTGCCCGATGGAGCGCCAGAAAGCTCCGGACGAAGATCCATGATCTGTTCCCCCGATGGACTGCTTAGTTGATCGTTGACGTTAAACAGCAGCAACCGATTTGATCAATTCGATTAAATCGCACTTAAAAGAAATGAACTGTGCAAACATCCGACTAGTGAGCAAAAAAAATGTATTCACAGAGTTTAAAAAAATGGCAAGACCTAATGGTAGAAAAAAAAAAGTTTTAGTAAGTTATTTTTTTTCTTTATCTCACTCAGTCCATTAAGTTAAAACGTCTAAAGATTTGTCCAGTTGTTGAAACCGATTTGGACAAAGTTTCCAGTTAAAGCATCGATCATTAACGAGCCGGAGAGATGCAGTAGAAATGTGAGCTAAGCTGGTTCTCCCTGCTCCAGTGTGAGACACTAACTTCCTCGAGAGATCGCAGTGGATACAGATCCCCCTCTCTCTCTATTGTTGCTCTCCTACGTTTTCATTAGACAAATTTGACAACAATGTGGCGCCTGTCATTGGCTAAAGCAGGACGAAGCAATCTGATTGGCTTGTGTGTTTTTCAACTGTGTCCACCTGCGTCCTTTTCTCAAATAACAAGCATCACGCAGAGCAAAGATATAAAACTTTTATCACTCAAATGCCAAAACCAAAAATAGGACAGAAAAGATACTCAGACATTTCATTGAGTCGCGTGAATAAAATCAATAAATATGACAATGTATTATTTTTGTCACACCAGTGTTTTATTTTTAATACAAACGAATTCTAATTCTAACTTCATCCTGAAACAATACAACGCCCGTATTTTTTTTTTAATTTCTATTAAACAGACACGTGAAAATGAATTACTTACGCGTTTTACAGACTATGACGTCAGACTCAAAGAATAAGGTAAGTTTTTGGAATTCTTTTTAATGATCAATTTTCGTTTATATTTTTAATTTAAAACAAAAGATTTTATCATCCGAATTAAAACCCGATGTAAATTTAGACATGAGTTTTTAGCGTCACTCACCGTTTTATTTAAATAGCATGTAAACAATAATAATAATAATAATAATAATAATAATAATCACGAACGAGCTATTCATAATTTTATGTTATGCAAATACCGACAGGACAATAAAACAAAAAAGATTAATGTTTATTAAAACAAATATTCGTGTTAAATCTCAAAGCCGCAAGCTTATAACTATTATTAATGATTATTATTATTATTATTATTATTATTATTATTAATGTCGATGTTAATATTATAATTGTTATTATCGTTATTATTTTTGCTGCAATTGATATTTTTATATTATAGAAATGTCATTTAACATTTAAACATTCCGCTTAATACATAAATACAATAAATACAACAAGCTATAAACAGCAAAAGTAAGTTACACAATAGTACAACCCGGTAGTCATAATAAATTATAAATGTACATAATAAATTAGTTTTAAAAAATAATTTCTCAAGTAGTTTAATTAGGAATATTTTTTCGATTATTTTATCACACTAAGTGAGCACAAAGTATAAAATATCAACTCAAGAAAACATCAAGCGTAATTTATATATTTGTTGGCATAAATTAGAACCGATAAACATATAAATATTAGTTTTGCAACTATGTCTTAAATCCGAATAGTTAAACGATTCGTTTCCAAGTCGGACATTTTTTTTTTAATCCCTGTCCAATCCGCTTCTAAACGTATTTAAAATACACGTGAAGGAAATTTGCACACAATAATATTTTACAATCGTGTCTTTTTTATCTCACGTACAGTTTGACTCTCACCTTTCTTATTATTAAGCAGTACATGGTTTGGACTTTCTGTATCTGAGAACCAGAGGATGAAATGAAACAGTTCCCATTTAAAACACATTAATAATGCAGAGCAGTAAACGCTCACACATTTCACTCTTTTTTTTTTCTTCTTCCAGAAACTAAAAGGGAATTGCGGTATGAATTTATTAAGCCTGTTTTCTAGCATCTTTCTTTCGCAGTTAAAGTCTGTGCCGCATCATTCTGCACAGTGTTTCTCCGAATGTGCGCCTCTACTCGCATCTCTGTGTTTACATACGGAATCACAGTAAGCAAATGCCATCTGTCCCATTGCCACTCTCATCCACACCTTTAATTACTGAACCAGCACCACTAATAGAGACGATATTAAACTAAATCTTTTTGACATTCAAAGTAATTATCTCCACAGCCTTCTCTCAAGGCTGAAAATAACCATCCGAGGAAGCAATTCGGTGCTCATTACAAAAACCACACGTAGTTCTAACTGTTTAATCGAGTCTGTCTCACTGGCAAACTGGGGCAAACCTGTTTACAAACACTTTGAACAAGAGTGTGTATGACTGTATATAGAAAATTTTTCAAAAACAGAGCTTAACCAAAAGAAATTATTATTAATCTAATAATGGGTTTTGTTTTACACTTTATATCTCTAACTTTATTTATAAACTTATTTCAGTTCCACTTTATTGTAACTAAATGGTAGACAAATAAATATTATAGGATTTTTGCAATTTAAAGCTAATTAAAAATCAACTAAAAGACTCATTTTTTGTTGTTCGGTTTAAAGCTTTAAAGAGATTAAACACATTTTAATAGCTTTAAATGTGCGAGCTGATATGTATAATGGATAAATTATATTTATTGAAATCAGCAAAATCTACAGGCAAAGACACAATGTTGTCTGACATAAACCTTTTAGGATTTTCCCCAGAGGGACCAGACAGCACTAGATGCTTCTAAGTAAAGGGAGTACTTATGTGTATATAAGAGTCCAAGTCACACGGACTACTTCAGCCTATTAACTGAATGGATATCTTTGAATTCCAATTAAATGCCCCCAGGGCAATTAAAATTGACTGTGAGCACTTAAGAAATTCAACATTCTTTCAAACAGTTCATCAGACCTGTGCATCAAAAACCCATACAGGCCTTTCATCCTCTTTAGCAACGCCACAGATGACTGAGTTTTACACCTTTATGAAAGAGGCACAAAAGAGATGCTTGACCCAACATATGTAACAGCATGTCTCTGTTCCTCTAGTACCCCGGCGAGCTTTTGTGGCGACCTTTCTCACCGCCGCTGTCCGGCCCGAGCGCGCCTGGAGCTGCATTGCCTCTCGGGAACTCCTGCTGAAACGATGAGTGTGTGCGAAGCGCAGCAGAGGTTAGAGTAGCAGATCCAGGGGGTACACGGAAAACCGGTGTGCATTTACACGCTTCATCTCATCACCAAGTCCTCATTAGGTTGTTAACCTCTTGTTCACAAGAAAAAAGCTGCCGCTCCGCACAGGCCTTTCACCCGAGCTCAGGCATTCCCCTCGAGGCACAAGACACAACTATAGTAAACTGGCGCAACATAAGCCTTTACAATGGACACAAACAAATGTAATGAGCGCACAAAGTTCTCGTTTCTGATTTTGTTTAATAAAACATTTAGTTAGTAAAGGAGCACATTAGTTGCTTTGCCAGTTTATTTCAAAATCGAGTCTTTTTATATTAAATCCTGTATAATCGTATCGGTGTCACTTGAACACATGCCAGTTTTAAACGCAGTGCAGGATTCCAAAGTTTTCCTAAAATAGAATGTTATAGCGGAAATGGTAATAAAGTGCGCTCGTTTGGAAAGTTTACCAAATTAGCCAAAAGAAAGCTGCGTGTGCGCGCGCGCGCGTTTCAGGTACCAGCCAATTAAAACGGCCCAGTCCTCCACATCTGCCTCCCTTTACAAAGCGAAGCGAACAGAAAAGAAGGAACCCGGTGAAAGAACGCTCATTGAGATCACAGATGGAGTATAGGTTTTTGCTCGAAATTTGAGAAACACTATTGTCCCCAAATCCAAACTCAATGTGTTGGTGCACAATGGCTGCCGCTTTGAGCTCTGCCGACTCAATTGGCCTTGTTTTTTAAACTTGAAGTGTTCAGTACAAAGACTGGCCTCCTAAATGTCACAACCGCTCCGAGTGGGGCTCCACTGCGCGATTCGCTTCCAAAAGGAAAAGAACACAATTATGAAGCAATAATTACTCTGCTTCAGTTCGCACGCCACTGCGTCCATTCAAACGTCTTTAGCCCCATTTAATGCTTTATTCACGCCGCCATAATCCGAATACCACAGCTTGATTTTTTTCCCCTTTTCCTTCCGCAGAATTTTTCTCCTGAAATGAGTTGGGTAAAGGAAACTAGTAGAAACTACAAAAACCAATGTTTTAAAAGCTTCTGCGTAAAGGTTTACATTCTATACAATCAAACATCTTAAAACACAAACTGGGAGTAAAACCCAAGGCCCAAAATAAGCAGCTATAATAATAAACACACTTCCCATTAATGTAGGTTCACCTCTAGATATTTGGTCTTCACTTTTCACTATTGTTTGCTTTCCATGCTTGTTACAGATTATTAATATAGTATTTACTCAAAATCGATTTAATCAACTTTTCATGGAAAGGTTTTATTTGGGTACCTGAGAACAAAATTGTTATTACATTTACAGCTAAACTTTATTTGTTTCACGAAATTCCTGTCTGTCTGAAATTTGGTGTTAAAACGCAGATGAGACTGATTCGAGTTTGAATATTTTTGAAAAGAATAGAAAGCCATCAGAAAATGAATAGAATTAATCCGATTGTTTCCCATTTAAAGCATGAATCGCAAGATCACGTGACCGTTCTGTTAAGATTATTACTATTAATAGGCTAATAAGCAAAAGAAATAACTTTTTTTTTTCTTAAAAAAGGTTGGAATAAAATGTCCCCCATTATATTTACACTATATTATTACATCTCGCATAAAGTGAACCTTAACCAATCACCGTTTTTAGGCTGCACACAACACTTATTTACGTTTGGTTTTGTAATTTGTTATTTTATTTTTCGTATCAAGTCTAATTTTGTTGATGACATCCATTTTCTATAAGGTGCAATGTGTAAAAGAATGTATACATTGGGGGAACGATTTTTTATTTTTAGAAGAGCAGTGCTGCACAATGTGGACCAATGAGGTACATCATCTCAGGACTGAAAGCGTTTAAATAAAATAATGGGTAAATGTATAAGGTAAAGTTTCATGCTTAGGTTACACAATGTTCACCAAATTATTATTTATCCTAAGAGTATATTTGATATTTATCTGGAATATGCTAAAACAATGATGTTTTACATTTATATACATTGGACAGAATTTAGAACGGTAGAACTTTCTATTGAAGTTTCTTTATTAGTTTGTAAATCAGTTTATGTCTGGACGCAACTGACGTCATCGCTGATCTGATTTTTGTTTTGTATTTAAGGAAATCATTTTTTGATGATGGTCCTTTTATGCAAGTCAATTCATGCAATGGTACATATTTTTTTTTTTTACAACAAATGCGATTATTATTATTATTATGCTTTTCAATATATTAAGTGTATACTACTATATATTAAGTAAAGAGTTACAATCTAATAAACGTTGTTCTGCTTTTCCACGGTACTGCCTTAAGAATACAAGAAGCCAAATAAAATAAAATATAATAAAGCAAATGTAAACAAACAAAAATGCAATGAGCGGAAAAAGCCCTCGACCACTGGAGCCATGACCCAGGTTTGGTTCATCTGTACCCAAAGTTCCTCTTTTACGCATCTACGCTTTCTCTCTATAAACACACACAGCATGAATGTCCAGCCTTCAGGAGAGAAGCTGATCTAAATCGTAACCAATGGTATGTTTTAATTCCAGACAATGTTTTACTGGTGCATCACAACATGGAACGTTTCTTTGGCTAGTGATGAACAGCTTTTTAAAGCCGCATCGATTGCATTTCTTTGCGTGTTTTGGAGATCCAGCACGTCCGAGTAAGTAAACGTTGAGTGACCCGTCGGGTTAGTTTAGTCTGGGATTTTATTATGGTGGTCTGAGTTGATGTAAAAGGCGCGATGCTGTGGGATCAGGAAGCCGCTTTAAAAGGAATTGTGTTCTCCCATCGAGGGCCAACATTCTTGACCCTTAAAGACTGGATAAACATTATTGAATGCTTCCCCTTTGTCGCCGGAGCATCACGCCGCCACCAAAGGTTTAGCAGTGCTCAGTCCGTTCTGAAGCTGTAGTGTGGGACGACCTCATGGTCCAGCCAGTGGGTGGGGCTGACCTATGATTGACAGGAGTCTATTCCTTAACGTTGATTGAGATGTCGAAGACTGTCTGAAAGCCTTTATTCGTTTGCCAAAAGATGATCCTAAAGCAAGAAGTTCGATTTCTTGTGTTAATTGCTGTGTAACTCTCTCAGCCCTAATAGATAACTAGAAGATGCCCAAGACTAACTAACTAGTCCAAATTGTTTAGTAAAATATTTAAACGTAAATTTTGATCAATTGCATCTTACTGAACTGCTAGTCTAAGCATGAGATGAAAATCTTAGTTGATCCTGTCATCCATGCTGGAAAAGTATGTAGATTAGATTTAACTTTAAAGTATTTCAACAATCTCCTGTTTAGCTTCACTTTAATGGTTATCACATCATTAAAAAAACTGATTGTGACTTTTAATCAGCAAGATTATTAGAGGTGTGCAACTTTACTTTGCTTAAAAATCCATCCACCATCGCTTCCACCCCCCACCTCCTACCCACTGTGAATAAATAGACAAGTTGGATCAAGTTAAAAGTATCATCATCATCATCATCATCATCATCAGTACTGCCAGCCAAGTGGTGTCGTCTAGTACATAGCTGACGTCTGCATGCATTACTGCAACAGGCAGTGATTGAAACATTAATCACACACACCACAACAGCTGCACACACTCGGTATTAGTACATTAGGTTGAAGGAGTTACCTGTCATTTCTGCACCAGTAAACATTAGAGAAACTTCATCTTGACGTGCTGCTTACATGTCCACACCTTTCACTTTGCACGCAGACATGATTCTTGGACAGAACACTTTCCTTGAACCAGCACACACCACTAACCAAGCAAAAGCAGAACAGTTCAATTTTCATTATTTCCAGCTAATATGAAGCAGCAAAAAAAAAAAAAAAAAGAAATAAAAATCACAATGCAAGTTAAACTGTATTCTGAGTGATTCTGAAGCTCTATGTTATAGAGCAGTAAAAGGTCTAGTATAAGGATTAATGAAGATGAGATTTTGTCTTTTAATAATGAGAGTGATGTCTAATAAGTTAAATGTAATTTTGGCACACATTGGAAAAAGAAACAATGGCTTTAAATGATTGAATGATAAATCTGAAATCATTAGCACAAGAAGAAAGAGTAATGCTGGGGCAGAGCTTTAAAACATTCAACTATAAAATATGGTAAAATGTATTTTAAACATATAATTAAAAAATTATTAGCTTTTTTCTTCAAAGCACCATTTCTATTATTAGGTCATGCAAAAGTACCGGCACCCTTGATGAAGATGAACAAATGAGATCTTAAAATTAAAGTGCATGGCTGATAAATTGAGTGCAATGCTTAACAACACAATCATTTGGAATAATATTAAAATGCATATTTAATAAAAAAAATTAAAAAAAAAGTCTGAAGCAAAGAATTGAGGTCAGACTTCAACGTGGTTCAAAAAATTGGGTTTGCTTTTAAATAATCATTGCAGAAGAAAATTAATGTAACTAAATAAATGCTAAAAAGAGAAAGAGCACACAGGCCTGCTGCGTTACCTGCTTTCACAGGAATGGTTTCAAAATGGATCTTTGGTCACATAATAATGAACAGAGCTACAGTATACAAGTACACTTGAATAGACTGTTAGAAGTTGCCTGAAGAAAGACTTTATTGACATTTACAAACAAACTAAAGTACCTTGATTGCCTAAATGCCCCAGGGACTTTGGCTGAAAGGTCCTAAAATAACATCAAAACTGAACTCCATTTAAAAAATACAAAAACAAAAACCACCAATGCACAAAACAAGTAATTTACAATAAATACATTTCATTTTGTACATTCAGTGCATCTCATTCGGGTTACACTAACTTTTGTTCATCTTTATCAAGTATGTTGGTAATTATGGCCCTTACTGTACATTTGTCCAAAAAAAAAAACAAAAAAAACTTCAGTGTAAAGAGGAGCTTGCAAGATACATTACATTTTTTCAAACATTTACTGAAACGTGTGTTGCATGCTAAATAGAAGCATCGCCACACACAAGCTAATGTGCAGAATGCCCAAACATGTTTCCCCAACCTCACTAAGCTCCACACAAGGTCGTTGAGACCGGCTGAGGACTTGCACTTCATTTCTCTCACTCAAAACTTCTTCTATTTGGTTGTGTGATGAACGGCGCTGCAGATGGTGCAGTAAGCTTTTAATCTCAGAGCTGCACCGAGAAAATTAGCCTTTGTGGCAGATAATAGACAGAAGTCTGGAAAAACACAGCTGAAAAACAAGACAATGAATCAATTTTATCCAACCATTTGTTTGAGTTTCATATGGGCATATCTGTTTAAACCCTTCAGCATTATTGCAAAAAAAATGTATATAGCCTCCACTCAAGATCCCGTTGTATATGACAGCTTAATACCTTTTTCTGCCAGCTTTATTTTTTATACCAGACCTATTTTTCAAAGGAAAAACACTGTTGCCTAGACCTGATGAAGCAGAAAACTCAAAACTGTGAAGGTGGACATCAGTGCAAATAGGAATATATGATTTCCTTATAGCAAATTACAAGCCTGTTCCCGCCAAATGAACTGAAACTATTTTACCTTGCGCATTTCCCAAATGATTCTATTAGATCCAACAGTCATTGCATAACTTGATTGGAATTAAGTTACACAAATGACTTTTCTAAGGCACAATAAATGTCCCAAATTCTTTGCACAAGTTTGGCACCTTGTTAGTTTCAAGGAATCAACCTCTTTTCTGCCAATCCACAATCAAAATTTAAATCAATGTCTAGGCTCCTTTATTGTTACCAAATCCCACAGTGCCATTAAAAAATAAGCACCATGAAACTGACATGTACATTTTATAATGTATCCGACTAAAACTAATACAGCAAACATTTAAAAAAAAAAAAAAAAAAAAAAAAAAAACCCAAGACAAACTTGACCAAGACGGATTTTTCAACAGTTGAACGTTGGTTAAAAAGGAGATGAACAAAACTGATACTCCAGGAACTTGGATGAAAAGCAAATGTAAATGAGGAGGGGAAATAGTTCAGAGTTCTTTATGAAATATCTCTTGCTTGTCACATACCACCATATTTTGGTATTTATTTATTCATAGGTTATCTTGCATAAATCAGATCTAAAAATCAGTCATAGTGGAACATCCTCACCTGCGATTCCATTCTAAGTCTCCACAATTTTTTTGGTTACCTTTTCAGTGGGTGGAGAAAAACGTGACAGTTCTGTGTATGTGATTGAGTATCAGTATCTCTGTGCTCTGAAAGCTTCAGTTTGGATCTTAACAAACACTCGTGATTCATGTACATCGTACTGAGTGTATTTGCGTGTAGCTGTTCTCGGTGGACACCATGCTAAAGTTCTTCATTGTTTGTGTAATTTGTCCAAGTGCAGTCAGTCCTACTCTTTGGCCTCCAGAAAGAGGGTCTCTTGAGGGAAGAGTTTGGCTTCCAACAAAGTCCTTGCCGGGTCTATTTGAGTTATCTGGGTGAGAGGAAAAAAAAGAGTAAGTAGCTCAATTAGCACAACAGAAAAACCAAGATAAAGTTTGTCACTATTACTGTAAATTGCATACAAATAAAGCAAATATCAATTAGTCTCGACTTTGATTATTTCTTACTTTGGTCGCAATCATTTTCTTTTCATTTGAAGTGTGTGTGTAATTGACTGCATGCTGTGTGTGGGCCATACTGTGCATGTGTGGGGTCTCTAAAACCATGAACTAGAGTTGCAGTAACCTGATCAGATCACCATGAGCACCAAGTCTCCCATTTCCCTCTGAGATAGAGCCTGTTTGTTATTACACATGCACCAATCCAAAACAAACACACAGCCAGATGGGGGCATGTGGTGGACCTATAATGGTTTAGCCTGTGCTAACCTACATGACAGCAACACTATGGTCGGGTGCCATGACAGAGTCTGGAGAGGAGTGAAGAGTTCTTAAGTTCTGATAGAAGGGAGGAGAAGTTACACACTAGAAAATCAGTTACGTTGATTAATTTCTACACATTGATTTATTTCTTTTGATTTTTGTGATCAAAATTTTGAATCTCAAAAAAATCAGAATTACTTAAAACTGGGCAACAACTGTCACATTCCTTAAATCAAGCCACTTTTGAACCCGAGACAACATCAAAGATGTCTTACTAGGGTTAAGGACAAAAAAACCCAAAACCAGACAGTTGCAGTGGGCCAAAGTCTACTTTTCTGATACAAGTAAATTGCACTTCAATTGAAAATCAAGGTCCAAGAGTCTTGAGGAAGAGCGGAGAAGCACCGAAATCAACTTCTAGGTCCTGTACAGTGGTGTTTTGGGGAGCTATGTTATCCTATCAGGTTGTTCTACTATTTCATCAGGTACAAAATGAGCACATCCATCTGCCAGTAGGTTACGAGCACTTCACGGTTTCCTCTGCAGAATAGCTTCATGTACTGGCTGGTTTAATTTCCAGCAGAGCTTGACACCTGCCCACACTGTTACTAATGCCTGGTTTGAAGACCATGGTATCATTCTGTGCTTGCTTAGCCAGCACCTAATTGACTGCCTGACCTAAAACAGATTCTAGATAAAAACAATGCAGAAAAGCTGAAGGAAGCAACCTGGGCTTCAGTCTGTGGTACTGAAGAGGTCTTATTGGTCAGCTCAATGCCACACTGCAATAATTCTTTCGAAGAGAGGCCCAAGCAAGTATTGGGTGCTGTGAAATTTTAAACTGAAAAGTATGGACAACGTTAATCTATTTTTAGTGTTTTCTGGGACAGGTGCCATCAGGCCCTTGTAACCCCGAATTAGGGAATAAGCAGGTTAGTAGACAAATAAATGAATGAATAAATGATAGTAAGTAATATTAAGATTTTCTGACATATACATAATGTATATACTATACCTATATATATACTA
>JAOTRA010000024.1:2769603-2780880 GCA_026260255.1 Pseudolaguvia tuberculata | reverse complement strand
ACACACACACACACACACACACACACACACACACACACACACACACACACACACACACACACACACACACAAGCAATCTGATTTCTGAACAGCAATAAACAGTCATTCATGTTCATATCAAGGTGTCTCATTAGGACAGGGTTCCAAGCCCTTTGACCGTTCTACGCAACCTTATCAAATGAAGGAAAAGATCAGACAGGCTCTCCAGCAGCTTGCATTTCTCAAGGGAAGGACGTGAAGGTACACCAATAATGGCACATTTGCTTTGTTGTCCCAAAAGTCATCCAAGTGTGTGATAGCTGCCCTTTGTTCTTGAGCATGACCTGAGGGCTCAGTGCGACATGTGGAGGAGGTGGCACTTGACAGCAGGAGAAGGGTGAGATAACACCAGCACAGGCTGGCAAAGGGGAAAAGAAGGATATACAAGAGATAAAAGATAGACAGGCAAGATGGCGCTGCTTTAAAAAAAGAGAGAAAAAAAAAGTGCTCCACACTTTCTTTCCCCCCTCCTGTGTGTCACTTTACAAATAGTGCCTATGTAAATAAAGCTGAAATTCTGCTACAACACCCCAGCATCAGGTAGACCCAAATGAGGGTAAAGGGTGGCACAGGTGTGGCTGTGTTTTGATGACTGTTCTCTTTAAGAAACGGGTAAAAAACAAGGTGTCACTCTGGCAGGAGACAGATGCCATGGGTGATTGTTTACATTGGTATCCAATTAACAGGCCATAAGAGCAGAAGCATCTGTCAACAAACAAAGCTGTTGCTTTCCTCCCCTCGATGTGTCTCGCTCTCCTCTCTCCTCCCCTTAACACTTGTTTGTTTCTCTAGAACCTTCTGCTTGCCCTTCATCAATTATATTAGACTATTCTAGGTAACAATGATCATAGCAAGGTAATTCACACGCACACACACACACAGAGCAAACACATGAAGTGAGCTCATTTCAGGATGGGCCGATTCATCTCTCTGTAATCCTAGGAAGGTTTATTAAAAGGAAAGAAGTGGCTGTGTGGGTGAAGAGAGTCTTGCATGGCCGCTGCCTGTTTTCTTTAGGCTCCGATGATGTTGATGGCAGGTAATCCTGCTAAACCTTTAACAAACTCATCCTGAACGTCTCCACACAGGCCAACAAAAACAAGACAGACAGCCAACCCTGATGACCCGAGAGGATGAGACAAACTGAACAAAAAATAATAACTTGACCAATGATTGGTATGTCAGCAGTATTAAACCTAAATGAACATATACCTACAGTTCAATTTACATCAGCAGGGTTTAATCAGGTTCAGCCCTGTAGGAGCTCCTCCAGTCCAGCGAATGTCACTATATAGGCTGTAAGGTTTAAATGAAGGCTGTATCTAAGAATGTAAATCACCGGTGTGAAAAAAACACATCAAAGAAATAAACGAGTGTGAATATTTGCTTTTTGGAAACCGGCAAACAATATACTTTTATTTTCTGGCAGTGATGTAGCTTACATGCGTCAGCAACAGGATTTACTAGTGTCGTCTACAGCTGCCAGAGTGGCAAAATTAATTTCAGTAAAAGAATGTTTAAGGATTACCATGAAACAAACTAATTAAAATCACAATGCAGCTCTTTCACAATAAAGCAGGTGGATATTATGAAGTATAGACTACAGAGTAAACTTGCACAAGGCAGACCATGCAAAAAACAAACTCGGTTCGAATACAGCACAGTCAAAGTGCACAATACATTTCAGCTAAATTAACAATGAACTCAGCAGCTGAGCTCTCGGTGATGTAATTCAGGCTTTGTTTTGCTCAGTAGCCGCACTTCAAAAGGAAGTCAGATAAATATTGCAGTTCATTAGCCTGAATCAAAAGAAGAACTGGCCTATACACTGGAAGGAGTCAGGAAGAAATAAAGAGCACACAGGCAATAAAATTGGCTTTGGAATGAGGAAAAAGGTATAGCTGAAACAACTTGCATGTAATGAAGCCATTTAGGGACCTCCACGATTAATTAAAATCCAATAGCCAGGTCTGACTTAGCACCGTGTTGTGAAGTGTTTATTTGGCCAATTAGAAAAAGCAGTGGGGGATCATTATCAGGCTGCAGGAGGGTAGCAAGGGTGTTAGCGTTAGCTGAATTTTGAACGGCTAAAGTGGGGGTCACGGGAAAGAAAACTTGTTTTCTGGCAGAGCGAAAAGCCCTGCCTCCTGGCTAGCCTATAGCACAGCTTCACGAGAGGCTCTGCACATCACAGGCGAAGGGCCAATCTAAACACACAAACAGAAGTGCACGCCAAAATCCAAGACGCCAAACTTAAAACACAAATTGAATTGTGCTTTGATGGCTTCACCTCCAGACAGTGACCACAACTGTTAAAGACACAAAACCCACTTAGAAGACGCTTTCAAACAACCAGTACAGAGGTCAAGAATGTAAAAAAATAAGAGCATAACCAAATTCCCTACATCAGTCATGCATACATCACCATGCCATGTTATTGAAGACAGTATGAATAGGCTGTGATGGCCTATGGAAGTCTGGCATTGCATTAAAGAGCATATGAATAGATGCAGAATGCAGAAGCTTCTGCTAATCCCTCTTCTCTCCTTCCCCCAATGTAGGCAGGTGCTCAAAGAGAAGAAGAGAACAAACAGAACCTGACAAAAGGACGAGCTCTAGCGCAGTAAGGACGGATAGAGAAACAACAGCGTTTGGCTACTTGCTCGTCTAACGCTCACACCCCACCACCATCACCACCCCCAAAACGCCCCCCCCCCCAACAGACCTCATCTCATGTTTGCTCGCTCACTTATTGCTGGCAATTAGCTGGGTTTTTGGGTGTGGAGGCGAGGAAGCGAAAGAGAGCGAGATGAAGTTTAAACATTTGCGCTGAATTACAAATGCAATACTGCGTCAAGCTCTAATCCTGAGGGAAGGATGGAGAGTCTGTGAAAGAGATGATTTTAATTACAGCAAGGAGAACTAGAGAAAGAGGAAGAGAGAGAAGGAGGATTAAACTTGGGCACTGTGTTCACAAAACACTGCCAGTCTTTCCATGCTCAACTCTGTAAACTCACTCTAACGCTGGATACACTTTTCTCCACGCACAGCTCTCCTCTGGTTTCTCAGAAAAACTAAGTCCATAAAAAAAGTTAAGTGTGTTAAAATTTGGTGATATGATTTCACATGTGCCTAATAAGTGTGTTCACTTTTTTCTTCTTATAAATAAAATAAAAAATTATAGGGACCATCCTCCTGGTCCCCATGGGCTCGGGTGGCATGCTGTCTGGGCAGGCCTGCACACTTCTCCTGATTAATGGAAAGCCCATTTCTGTTTCCATGCTGTTAATTAGTCGGGTCGTTAAGGGCAGTGCTTGTTATCTACCTGCTGCAGAGCAAGCACACCCAGCTCTCTAATGACGTGCAGCAGAAAAGAAAAAAAAAAAAAAAACTCACAGGAGAAATGTGCTGACTGTATCCTAAGTAGCCAGTGTGCTTTATCCCGCATCAAAGACTAATTAAAAATATCCTAAAAATGATGTATGCACTTGGAGATAGATATAAAAATAAACAAACAGGAAAAATACTAATTAGTTTTTAATTAACGCGCAGGTGTGCGAGTATTTGTAGAGTCCTATAGTAGAGAAACACATACCCGAGTGCGTGCACACACTAAGGGATTAAAGTCAAGCAACAAACTCTCGCCACATGGTGGAATTAACTAGCCAATTATACACTCTGTTTTTCCTGCTGAGCTGCAACACTCACACACAATGACCCCCCCCCCCCCCAACACACACACACACACACAAAACTTTAATTACTGCCCCACAAGTGGACAAGAGCGATTTTGAGTCTTTCAAATTAAAAAAGCTAAAATCAAAAATTTTTAAATGTGTTTAGTGTGAAGGAAGATGATGAGTGGCTTATGAGTGGGTGGATGTAGACTCACATTTCTACGGGGGAAAGTGGTGAGCACTTTGAATTCATCCGACGGATACCCTTTAGAGGCCACAAAGTCGAAAAGGACCTGGAGCTTGCAACTGCCCAGGAAACGCCTCTCCAGGAACTCTCCGCTGGGCGTCCTTATACGCAGCTTACTGATTGGTTCTCCCGCATCCTCTTTAGGTTCAGGCGGTAAAGTCTGCTCCAGTGAAAGACGAATGGCCTACAGAGACGTTAGCACAAATCTTAGTTACAATTTTATATATATAAAAAAATTTTAAAAAATAAAAAACCCAGCAAAATAACAACAAGTCTGCGATTTCAAATTGTGTATTTGGATTTAAACATTTTTAATTGTTAACACTTCAGCTAGATAGTGTGCCATATACTCAGCTAGAACAGTAAGTTATGTCAGAAAGCAGAGACCCTGAGAACCCTAAATGGGTAAACTTGGATATAGAGAGAGAGAGAAAAAGGATGGAAGAGGAGTGTATTGGTCTCCTGTGGCTCAGAGCAGGACCTTTTTGCTCCCTGGGGATTTTCACCTCGAGCTTGTTGTTCCTGTTGTGACACTGGGTAGCATATGCTGTGACAACATGCGCCGCCTTTATTTACCCACCGTAATGCAATTATATTTCATCAAAGTGTACAACAGTAGCTCATTAGCAGCTGCAGGCTTTGTGTTGTGCGCGTGCCGGCCCTACTCCCTCAGGTAGGGGCCTGTGTGGTAAGGGTTCTTTGGGGAACGAGCAGCATCCCTCCCTGGACATAACCCTCTGCATGCATATACGCGAATGTGTGTGTGCGAGTGTTGTCCACCCATCCTAGTACACAGAGTACTTCGGAGTATCTCTTTCAATGTACAAAACAAACAAAGTGTACCTGTGTGTTTGTGTAGCACCTGACATGAGGAAGAATAACGACATCACCACTCCCCTCTTCTTTTTCCTTCTTTCATCCAAATCGGACACAAAAGAGTCTGAATCACAGACAACATGTTCCCCTCTCTCTTGCGCTACGCCGTTTGTCTGAAGCCATTGTCACTGAACTTAGCGAGGGGGCTGCCGTGTGCGAGAGTCTGCAGTTGTGTGTTCGAGTGTGTGCCGGCAAGTTTGGAGAGACTCCAGGTGGAGAGCATCATACTGCTTTTGTTTATTCATGCACAATGTCATAAAAATAACGTAGCCAGAACGGGCACAAAAACACCCTGCTATAAGCAGCTGCTGGCCACTACACGCTACAAAGACTCTTTTTAATATCTTCCATCTTTAAATGGCACCCGAGCGACAGAGAAACAGATTTGAACGGTTTAAATCCATTCGTGACGCAGGATAAATGTAAACTCCAAGGAGGAGCCATGACGCATGACCGAGGTAACAAACTTCTTATCACATTAACAAGGCCCAGAATGGCAACAAACAGAACATGACATTTCAACCTTTTCACCATCTGGGGATTTACATTAAAAAAAGCATGAAACTGATGTCATGTATGCGTGACAACACAATATTTCCCAGAATAAATAACTACTGCAGGTGATTTTATCGGTGTGTGCACTTGTATGTTGCCTCTGCAGTACCAGTCCCATAAGGTTTATTACAGACAGCAGGTGAGCAGTTTTCCACAAAGAAAAAAAGCCTCTCTCATTAAAGCACATACGCATACAGTATATACACACACAAACCCAAAACCATGTGACACAATTACACAAGAGCCATCTTTGTTAACATGCTTTATACATTAAAAGCTTTATCGAACAACGGCCTAAAATCAAGCTAATGCAAGCTATTGTGAAGTATCATATATCTGAAAATACACTGTTGCTTACAAGGGGTTGAATACACCATGGCAATCGAGGGAGTGCGGAATGTAAAAGAGAGAGAAGAATAAAAAACCAGAACTGGCCTAAGCTAATTATAAGTCTTTGTGAAAGCCTGTTTAACTAATGTGACAAATCATCTCATATAGCAGGTTCACATCGGCGGACAACACGCTTTATATTACTGAGTAAACAGACAATAAGCAGACCAAGGGGAGGGCCAGGAAGTCTGGGTTATCAGCTTTCCCTTTAAACTCAAGTTTGCTTTTGTGTGTGTGCGCGAGTGTAGTGTTGTGCTGCTATTGTGCAGCTGGGATTTAATATGAACCTGTGTGTTGTGCATTTCAATTCACTAAAGGGACAATAACATTTGTGTGTGCCACAAACAGTAGAATGGTGGCTTTCTCGGTCTAGGAGAGCCGCTTTTTCCGGCCACAAGCGATTGCCTGAAAATCCTTTTTTAGTCCCTGGCTTTTATCTGTACCTTTCAGTGCTACAGTCTTTTAAAAAAAAAAAAAAAAAAAAAACCACCAGAGAATCATATACATGTATGCATGCAGAGAATAGGCTGTCACAGTATATCCAGCCCTGTAGAAATGTTTTCTATTGAATTCACACAAACAATTCAATTATCCACATGTGTCACTAGAATGACATCTACCCTTAAAAAGACAGCAATAATTGGGCGGTGGGGGGGGGGGGGATTACCCATGTGTTACACGCATATTGCGTATTACTCTATACAGACAGCAAAGAAATGCTGTAACTGCCATTTTAATAGCTTGATACTGTGTAAAAATATTGACACTTTAAATATTGCAATTATTAACTTTATGATAAGGCATCGCCAACTGTCTGTCAAACAACTTCCTCTGCAGCTGTAGTTTTAGCCAAAAATAATGGCTTCTTCAGCTTTGTATTTGTATCTATTTAGTCCACAATGTCTTAAGTATAGCAGTGTATTGCAATATGCTATGATGATGTCATGTCCCTTTGCTATGCACAGCCCTACAGTTACTAACGGATAAACATCACCAAACCCAAAAATTGCATTTCTAAAGTACTAAGTCACATTATCATCAGTCGAACTTTATCTAATTCAGTGGTAGCATCAGTGATTAAGGTGTTGGACTGCTGATCAGAACAGAGTGTTCAGCACAAGCCAGCTTCAAACATCTTCAACTCTGCCACCTCCAGCTCCGCCTCCTGTCTTTTTGACAACGCCACTGTCATTAAACGTGAACGGGCACACAAACATTGGTGTCAAATTAAACCCAAGTGTGTGTGATGCTATTTCCTATGTAGCGTCAGACGACATGTGCATCTGGAATCTTGCTGACCCAACAGACAAGGGTGTAACATTAGCAGTCCAAAATTAATCTCATCTTTGAACTGTTCTTTCTAAATCCAAGCATTCTTTCTCCAAACCCAGATACAGACGTGCTAATTAGTATCCTGCTTTTTTGTATCCTGTCAGCTTGAACCTTCTGAGGGTCATTCAATTAGAAGGTTAAAGTTCAGGTAGGTGGTGAACTTATCACAATGAACACCAATAACATGAGTGAATTCCTACCCAACCGATCAGAGTCTATAGAAAAGTACTTAAAAAGGTCCTGAAACCATTGTTTTAGAACTAAACATGTTGAAAATTACACTTTTTAATTATTTTAATTGAAATGCTTACTAGGTCTTGCCTGGTATAGTTTAATATAATTAAGAGCTAAGCTTCTGGTAAAAGGATGGTAACTGCCATCTGTGTAAAAGCCAGTCTGTTCTCACCTCTCGTTCCTCTTCTTGCTCTTTCCTGATTCGTTCTTGACGTACTTGCTCTGCCTCTTCACGCTCCTGTGCTTCTCTCTGTATGAAGATAGAATTTATTTGTAAAATTATACCAGTTTCTGTAAAATAGGTTTTACAAGTGCATTCCCTTACCTTTTTGCGATCAGCCTCTAATGATAAGCGATAGGCTTCGTCTTGCTCTCGCTTCACCATTTCTCTTGCTTCACGCTCATCCTGTGAAGAGAAAGCAGCCCTGTTGGTTCAACAAACTAAACAAATTACAGGAATTCATAATTGTTTATGTGAACAAATCGCACACAAAACCATCTCCGATGGTTAAACACATCCAAGCCATAAATTATAACCAAGGTACAAGACAGGAATCAATGGGAGCCTTTGATGTATAAAGCTACATTGTGTGGTTGTATCGCTCACAATAGAGAAAACATCTGAGTGACAAACTGAAAAACTGAGCAAGACTGAAAGAGTATCATATGGGTTCCACGACACACACTGGAAGGTCTTTTTATTCTATTGTATACGTGTGTCTATAAGAAAAATTCCTGTTAAAGGCCACCCAGCTGTGCATTGGCCTGCTGAGTTGTAAAGCAGTGGAAACTCTACTGTTGCCTTCATGCGGTCAAGACCCTGCTATTGTTTCTGGGCTCATGAAAAGCTGGCATATCTGTTCTTTAGGCCCGACCTTGTGGTGATATGTGAAAGATACAGAGAATTGAGAGGGAGGATGGGAACAAGCTGGATGATCAAAGACAGGGCCAATACACCCTGACGTCTTATTGAGAAAGGGGGAACTTGGCTTGTGTGCGTTTTGTTTTTCTTGCTAGGATGGGACAGGGGGGAGGGACTAGAACTATGTCAACAGTAAAATTAAATAATGTCACGTTTATAATAAGGGAACGTTTCCATTCTATCACCTAGAACACAATACAACGAAAGATTCACAAATCAAACAGGCCTCAGTGGCAACTAATTAAAAAGGTATGAATCATGTTGGAATTATGATTAAACAATAGAATTTGGTGGAAGAGACATTATGCGTGCATGCATGCTAATCTGCGTCAGGTTGCACCAGTCAACTCATTCACGCTTCTTTAAGCTCAACGTAAAAAGACAGTACACACACGCACGCACGCACAATATTGGTTTGCATGTTTCTATTTAACCTTAAAGAGAGGTTTCTGCAAACCTTTTTTACAGAAAGGCAACAGAAAGGCAGACATACCCACTGAGCTGTAAAATGTAGTTTGATGTAATCTACAAATCGCAAAATTCTCTATTTTATAGCAGGAAAAACAGAGTATACAATATGCGTAATGTGTCCGAGTCCTTAGATATTCCAGAATGTCTGTAAAAAAAAATGAAAGTTTCAAACTTTTCAAGGTCGATAAGCTTTTTTTTTTTTTTTTTTTAATAAAAACTTAAATTGCGCTGGGTTCATCATGTGACAATTTATAATTATACTGATTTAATGACACGTGTTACTTACGTGTTTACTACATTTCACACATTGTGATGTGTGAAACTATGAAAAGTAAATGAGGTTATTGTCACAAATTACAGCATTTATTGAATATCCCCATTTACCAAATTCTTTTATCCAACTGAGAACTTAGTTATTTTTAAAGATGTTAATGTTTAAAAGCCTTACTCTTTAAAAATCTATGTCTTATATTTCGTAAATACAAACTGGATTGTGTGTATATCAACATTCAACACCGTTTGTTAATTATACACTCTAGACAACTTTGTTAGTCTGATGGTTTTGAGATCTTGCCGGTTAATTCAATCAAATATCAGTTTCACTCCCATTTGATGCCAAATTGACTGTGGCAGCTATAGGATGTGCTGGAGGACTCTTACAGTAATTACCTCTGCTCCATTACCCAGATAACACTCCAGCACGTTCTTCATCACCTCACATTCCCTTCCCAGTGAACTAAAGTCATTAATTACACCCGAGGAGACTGTGTTGAGTCTGGGCATGTGGAGATGGGTGTTTCCTTCACAAACCATCCATGTATCAATGTGTGTCAAAATCCAAGTACACTCTGAGTAAAGTTAGCAGAATAGCCAATAGGAGCTTTTAGTAGAATTGGTTTATTGACTTACTGTTAATGAATAGTTCATGAATAATTAACTAATTTATGTAATGTAATATCACAACTTCTTATAGTCCCGGATAGGCGGTCAGAAAATGATGATGATGATGATGCTATTTTATTGTTCAGGTCAGACAGTGTGTATGAACCGATGATTGCATTTTAAAAGGGGTGATTGTAGTTTTGGCACTGTATTTACACTATTTTTTGACAACCAATTTCCTTTACATTTTAATAACAGTGTGATGGATATCCTCAAAAAAAAAATCATGTTTGTAAACTAAAAATAAAATCAATTTGTAATAGTTTCTTTTCCCCAAGTCCCAGAGTATATTTTCACCTTCTACAAAGTATTCCCAGGATAAGAGTATTGTGCTTCCCAAGACCCTGAGCAGGACAAACATTTAGCGAGCCCGAGTAAGTGACTACAAATATTTTGTACCATTTTCAGAACGCTTGATTTATGTTATTGGAATTAGTGCAAGACTGTAGATTATCATTTTATAAACAGTTTAAACAGTAAGACTCTCCTCAAGCAGGATTATGGTATTTTACATAATAAATAACTATTGAAAGCTTTAAGACAGGGATGTCATCACAAATCAAATCAGCCAAACAGCCCGAGGACATGACTAACCCGTGCCTGACATGGGAACATTTCACACTAAACCACAGACAGCTCCAGTCAGCCACATGGTATGTAGACTGAATAAAAACACCTGTGCGGTTGTGGGTAGAAGCACTTAAATGAACAAGACGTTTTTTCAGCCCTCAATGGCTGGATCCATTTTTAACAGAAATTATATTTAGCAACGACTTACTTTGCTAGTAATATTGTTCAACAAACACCACGGATGACAGCCTAATGTGTTGAAAGCTGAAATCTAGTAGTTAAGAAGACATGTGGAGAGAAGGGTCAATTTCTCTTTGTAGTACGTCTCTCATGTGTAACAGGCACAAAGGCCGAAACCGGTCGTTTAAAAGCCCTTAACACAATTTTTTTTGAATGGACATCCCACACATGCATGTCTTGTGTTTTGTACGAGTTTGTTTGAACAGTGCCCATTGATTCAAAGCGAGCGTTGACCATATGCAGCAGACGGATATAGAAACGACATCCTGTTCACTTTGTTAACACTACAGACATCCACATGATACCAAAGTAGCTAATGCATTGTGTTTCTTAATACTCAGTTAAAAAAATGCGCATGCGGCTTCAAAGCTTGTATTCTTTCTTTCTGTAACTGGAACAATTCGAAATCCTCAAAACGGTTGCTCTTTGTTCCGACATGCCTATAAAGCTTCTTTTACTGTGCACTTTTATGTAAAGTGTCTGTGCCTTCTACACTAATTTTACACATACATTATATATGGACACCAGTTACAAGCCGGGGGAACTCACATTTATTTTATCCAGCTGAGCAATTGAGGGTTAGGCGCCTTGCTCAGATTGGTGGAAAATTGGTGCTGGAAATTGAAGCCTTGATCTTCCAATCAGCAGGCAAACACCGTAACCACTTAACTACCACTTCTCACAAGTCTAATGAATTCAACAATCAACACAATCGCTGCGGGGACGCTCACCTCATCTCTGATGTCTTCCTGCTGTTGGGCTGTAAAAATTTCCATTGCACC